>JH430373.1:1951-14857 GCA_000239455.1 Strigamia maritima | reverse complement strand
AAAATACGCTCAAAATAAATATTATCGCAACAATAAGCCCCACCAAAATGACAGATAGGGAGGCACCATCTACCAGATCCTCGGGATGAAAATAAATGTCCCTTAAGGTTAGGTAGCCTCTTAGGTGAAAATGTGAAAGGACAAATAAGTACAACAAATAAAAAGTAAAGATCTCCACTAAAGGAGCGACGTCTTCCAATGAAGGCTTCAGTGGTGACTTCCTGTGGTAATTGTTCGTGAATTTTGATCCGCAAAATCCAAAAACAGAACGAAAAAGCACTGGAACTCGCCAAACTCGCTAATGTCCAAGCGGTCAAACACAAAATCCCTCGATATATGGCTCGATGTGGCGAAAATAATGCAGTTGCATCCGAAATGTCCTTGAGTCGTCCTTCAATTCGGCAAAAATGGTGTCCGGCACTATAAAGACGAAAATCCGGCAATAAAACGCCCAAAAAACAACAAATATCAGGAATTACCTGACTGTGTCTCCAGTCGGTTGGAGACACACACAAACCGCTCACGTTTTCTCCTCGCAACTCGCGATAAGACCTCGCGAACTCGAGTTGCGACCTCGCGCTCGAAAATCGCACGCAACAGGCCAAACACACCAAAAACAACCTTGTAAACATCAAAAAGTAGTGGCAAACCTGCCTGGGCCCATAACCATGTTGTAATAGTGCAGGAAATTGGTCAGAACTTGGTGTGTGAGCTGGAGACAAGGAGAGACGTGTTGCATGTACACTGTGCAATATTGCAAGTGTTAACTTTTTATTTAAAAACATATAGGTGGCGCCAAAAGCCTACGGTAGTCCATAGGTGACACCCAAATATAAAATACAATTAATACAGTGTCTCACAGGAGACAACAAAACATAATGAATAGAAACATAATATATTAAATAAATACAAATTAAATGAGAACATAAATTAACAGAGTACAATCACTACCCGCTACTAATTTCTCGTCCCAATCTAGAGACGAAAGAATGTCGTGATTGCCAAATTTCGTGATTGCCGTGAAGGGTTTTCAGTGAAAGTTTCCTGAATCCCAACTCGTATGGCACATAGGGGACGTGTACACCTGGAAATCGAGAGCAGGAAAAATATCCTTCCTCGGTATGCAGGTCTAGCCCGACCTTGCACATAAAATTATGCCCAATGATCAGACTACACACACCATCTTTTAGTATACAAAAATTCATGGGTGTTTTGAAATTATCCCATTCAATCAATAAGGTCACTTGACCCACTGGTTTATGGTCAATTTCAACGGCACAAATTACCATATTTTTTTGGAGCTTCTTGTATGTATTCCGGCAGACACCCAGTGGCTGCTAACATACGTTCGCCGATAAAACACTGCGTGGCTCCCGTATCATTAGAGCATTATAGGTAAAATTACCAATAGTGATCTCCATTCTAGGGCTATCCTCTGCTGCTGACAACAACCGAATTTGTTCGACATTATTTTGCCCACGTGGACAAGTATTCCGTCGAGCATTACCCCGTTTCTCGTATCTACAAGCTTTCTTTACGAAACTTTGTTCATTGTAACTTCCTGAGTAAATGGATAAGTAACTCAGCCTCGCCATCATTTTTTGTACAGCTTTGTCCACTCCTCCGCTATTGCTAGTCGGATTTGTGTTTACAGGGATATTGTCATATGACAACACCACCGTTGACGGGTCTGTGTCCATGGCGCACGAGTCAATGTCCGTCTCCATATCCTCGGACGGGAGTTGAGTCGTTACGCAACTCCCATGACTAGTTTTTTGAATTGCTAGTCGAAGCCGTCGTCACGGGCACATTTGTACCTGTTGACGCCTTGTATCCCTCGGCCAGACGGTCGAGAACACTTTGCCACATTTCCTTATTACTTGCCGTTAGTTCCTTTGTCCACTCATTGAACACCTCAATAAGTTTTTCTTGAGTTACCCAATTCTGTTTGGGTTTCTTCGCTTCAGGTTCCGCAGGTGTGGTGCCTTGTCTATCGTTCTGCCTTTTATTTGAAGATTCTTCTAATTCTTTCTTTTCTTCCATGCTAGATACTTATGACATTCCCTTTTCTGGTGACCTGGCTTTGAGCAAAAGAAGCACTTGCCCGGTTTCCGATCATTGACGACAGCAGGTTCCGCTGCTTTCTCCTGGAGGTGGAAAACCTGGAATCGCATCTCCATGTTGTCATCAGACTCGTCATCGGATAATTTCTCGATTACTGATTCTTTTTGAAGTAATTCTGCAAGGGCCTTGATATTTTCTACTGTGGCTGGTGATTTTTAATCACTGGTTTTGGTTTACGGATGTCAACCACAGCCGTTTTGGGTTCCGCCTGGCTCCCCTGAGCCGGTGGATCCAAATCATCGTATAAACTACGATTAGTTAGGATTGACTTATAGATGGCGTAAAAACTCTCTTTTGATCTGAGACCAGAGGAAATTAGAGTATTTCTGCCGTAAGCATTAGCATTTAGGAGGACTTCAATGGCAGCCGCCTTGGAGCCTAACGCCGACTGCTGTGACCACACAGTCTTATATCGGTTTATATAATCATACAGTGATTCATCAAGACCCTGAATAATGTTGCGTAACATATTCATTCGGTTAGTTTCTGATAAACCAAACCAGTCCTTGAACTGGATTGAAAATGTCTCCCAATTCGTAAAGGTGTCCTGATTTTCTGTAAACCATTCATAGTCGTCGTCGAGTAGATAACTCGCCAACCCCTTATGAATAATCTCATCGAGAGTCAGTCCACTAGCTTGCGCTGCGGATTTTATGGCATTCAAAAAACGGATATATTGATCCTGAGTACCATCGAACGTGGGTATTTTTGCCCCTTTGAGATAATTCACAAGACCAGGCCCATTTGGACCTTTATTTCCTTGTTTCAAAGCAGCTGCAATATCCACCATACAATCCAAATTCTTTGCCCACATCTTGGGATTCATGTCTTCCGCATACGAGGAATTGTTATGCCCAGATTGGCGTGATTGACGGTATCTCGGCGGAGATATCCGTCGTCTCGAAGAACTTGATCGTTGCTTTGGTGGCGATCGTGTAGCGGATCTAGAACTCGAATGAGATTTAGGTCTACCATACTGTGGAGAGAAGTTTCTGGACTCAGATTCTCCTCTCTTAGCTGATGTAGTTAAACTCGGGGTTCTTGAAAGGTGTGACGCCGGGCGCGACGTACTCCTTTCTTTTCTTTTGGGAAACAATTCTCTCCTGGGATTAGGTGAGATTCCTTTCCCCTCATGTCGTTTTGGGTTCGCATGCATCCGAGATGTCTCCTTATGTAAGGATCCGTCTCTTATATGACGTGACTTATTAGTCACAGGGGTCTCTCGACCTTCATGACTTGGGGAACGGATACGTCCTCAACTAGGCGTATTCGTCCGGCCGCTGTACTCAAAGCGCTACTTCTCGTAACGTACGAGTGATCATGTTCGGTTTCTTTATTGGCAGGGGACGAGGTGAGCAGGGCCCCCTTTCTTGTAAAGTCATGTGTTAGTCCTTTACGAAGAATGTTCAACACAGGAGTTATTTTATTTTTAAACAGTATCAAATGTTGATTCCTTTCCACAGTGGAGAAAAGTTCCGTTAAATTCTGAAATTTGTGCGAAGGCACGCCGTAATAATCACATGCCTTTTGCAATGCAACTGCATTGTCCGCCACCTTTCTTTCGTCATTTGACAAAGGAATATTGGTGTAATGTACAGTTTGACTGGTACTCCCTGAAGATATTTCGATCGTATCTGCGTATTGGGCTTGAGTGGCGTTGGGACTATCCTCGGTTTCCACTCTCTCTTCGCCTTCCTCTACTTCATCTAACCCCGTGTGTATAGCTGGATTATTGTGAATCTCCGCCGCAGTCGTAGCTCGTTGTTTGTCCATGGCTCTGGTTACTCTAGGACTAATCTTAGACATATTATATATATAAAAAAAGTCTATACAAAAATATATTTAAGCAAAAACAACTAGAGCGAAAACTTGTTACAACAGGTTAGAACTGTGCTAAAGGGCTTCTACGAGTGGAAAGAAGATAGGTGTAGGGGTGCCTGGCTATTTAAATCATTGGCACCTTAGGTGGTAATAAGGGTCCTGGTGTTGGTTTTAGACTAATCAGAGGCCGTCAAATGACATCCTTGAGGGTCCTCCAACCTCCAACCTTCTGGACTGGGTGGTTAAAAAATGTGTAAGAAAACAATTATGTCTACTTAAACTGCTTTGGAAATCAGCAGGGTATCCTTAGGCCTATTCTAAAAGATTCCCATGTAGAAATTCTTTGTTCTGCTTATTTTTCTGTATATTTGAAAAAGAAAAAAAATCCTGATTTTTAGTCAGTATTGATTATTCTTTGTTTGTTTTGATTATTTTCCTTCATTTTACTAGTGCGCGGAACACTGGCGTAGGGGTCTTGAAATCCTGCTCTGCGTCAAATCTCGACACAGGACTAGGACTTGACTTCTGCGCCAAATCTCAAAGCAGAATCGAACAGACTCGCCTCGCCATCAAATCATGGTGATTCCTACATTGATCATGTGAGGGTCCGAACACCTAAGATTTGAGTTCCATATGAGCTCCACTTTCATGCCGAAGTACTGATAAAAATGACAAACACAAAAATATCTCTACCCTTCATTTCGAGAAAGTGTGTAAAACTCATATGAGTTCCATACGCTCAGTACAAGAAATAGAAAAAAAGTAACGGGTTCACATGAACGGCTTACTTTTATACTACTGTAATTTTTTTTTTTTGATTACTAAAGAATAACGTACTAAAGAAAAATCTTATTTAATGGATATTGGAATTCCTTAGCGGTTCATATCACACGGTCACAGCTCGATGGTGAATCTTATTTCAGCCCAATAAGGGAGTAAAACTCAGCCGGTTTAGCGTCTCTACATGGAGTAGTAGAAATCATCTTTATATGATCCCATATCTCATCCAACCTAGAAGTTCCAGTTGGCCGATGTAGAGTATCTTTAGCCATCAATGAAGTGATTACGTGAATTTGCAAGACCACTAAATTCCCTGCAGGCATCTCGAAAGACGCTTAGTCGACACCTTGCGATGTCAACCCTTAATAACCATATCGATAATTTACTTCATATCTGTATAACCTATGTTTTACAAACGACTTGAGTTTTGCTCGTAATCTATTTCTAATACATAAAAAAAATAAAAGTGACTTTGATTCCTGAACTAGTGTTTTTTAATTGACCTGGTCGGACCATATACTCACAGGAATACATGTATCTGAGTCGGATCACTAGCTATAGGAATACAGATATTTTTTGCTCGGTGGAACAAGAAAACATCCGTTGCAATTTCCCGAAAAAATAAATTGCAACCACATCTCGGAAGAACCTCCACGTGTGACAATCCTTTCTCCGAGGGCATTGTCTAGTGACAGTGACCACGAGGAGAGGGCGGTTTACACACAAAATCTAGCCGAGATAAGGTGCGCACTAAACGTGGGAAAATTGCAATATAACTGATAAATAAACGGGAGACTTGATTCTCAAATCATGACAATATTTAATAATAACATTAAATAATAACCATAAATATACCGAGAAACATAAATATATAACAATAATTAATACTAACATTAGGGGTTAATTACATATATAAAAGGTAACATGACTAAACGAGATTTCTAGCTTCCGTTCCTGGTATCCTGAGTGGTTCTAAAGGAGAGGGAATCCATCAATCCGTCTGACGGTTGACTTTCTTAGTCGTCACAAGGTTTGGGCTGACCGTGTCAGGTGACGCGGTTCCCAGACAGATAACATCCGAGGATACGGTGACTTCACCGTATCACTCAATAACGAGACATACCTAACGATACTATAAATACCGGAGAATGAGCGTAGAAGAGTGTTACTTGGCGATAAGCATCGTTTAAGTCGAAGATCGACGTTCCGCATCATAACATACGTTCAGGAATCATTATTACAACGAGTATAGAATGGTCAATAACTGTCTGTCCCACTAAGATCACTCACCGATGTGTCATTATATGCGCTTAGGTTGAAATGTATATTTGCGGTACATAGGCTTCCGTGACATAAATGCCACGGCTACTACGGTCTTTACGGTTTTGCACCAGCCGGCTCATAACAACAAAGCTTTTTGTACCACATAAATGCAAGTAACGTTCAGCAACATATAAATATATCTTTAAGTAACTTTAGGGGGCTTGAACTGAGCTCTGCAAGCTCTTATATAGTGGACACTCCAAAGGAGGTCGGACTGAGGCCCAATCGGACATCAGTACAGCCTGCAGAGCAGTCCACTACAGAGCAACAGGTGACTTGTAGGGACGTTGGACCAATCGGGACAATGTTCTACTAACTCACGGGAGTCTTTCACCTGTTGGGATCATCACTACGTCAGAGAAATGGGTCACAGGTGTGATCAATTTCCCAGATGTACATAAAGGAGAGTAATTATCGGGGTCAACTGACCACAGCAAATTCCTATCACCAGATAACTTCCCATGTTAGAATAATAATATATCATATTATTATTCACCGCAATTCATAAAATAAACACACTTATGAAATATTTACTGATCAAATATAATAAAGCTAAGCATGAAACCAGAGATAGGCAACATAAATAGAGATTATTTGAATGTGGCGCGACTTAACGGTCGGCGTCATCTAGTGATAAAATAGTAAGTTGACTTCCAAGATTCGACCGTCACAACTTATCGAAATAAGAACATAAAATCATAAAACAATAGGAAAAACTAGAGACTTGTGCAAACTAGATCGAAAGTGAATCATAAATAACTATAATAACACAGGAACTTCTCAAATCATAACATTTATTCTGGATCATTGCAAAATACAATGATCCGATCTTAAAATATATTGAAATATAACAATAACAGAGATATAAACATAAATCATAGAATCTAAATTAATCTAATAGCAGGAAAACTTGCATTTAAGAAATAAAAACAATAAGTATAACAGATTAATAATTACTAAAGATGTTTTCCGGCATTCTTGGTTCTATTTTCGGGCTCCTAACTGGGTGCACAACGCAATCCATACGACGTTCGGGCTTTATATCGTCACAAACTATATAGTGATACCACGTGGTATCGCCGATACGGTAAATGACTTTACAAATAAATTAGTAAGAAGAAACTGGTTAAATGGAATCAAAGAGATTCCTGGGCCAAAGAAATGGCACTCCGCATTATAACCAAACACGTTGTTTCAAGTGAGTTGTTTCTAAGAGGTTCTGTGAACCCCTTAGAATATCTTAAATATTCAAAAAGCACATGGTAATATTTAGGGTTAACTTTATTTACATCTATAATTAAAGTATTCTTATCCCTAAATAGTCTTAAATAGTCTTGAATGTTTATTCAAGTAATATTACTTGAATAAACATTACAACAATATTTATTAACTATTTCGCTACAACAATCATCTTTGATTTTGTTGTCAAATTTGTACGAACAATGAATCAGAGAATTCATTGTTTATTTCTAAGTTATATTTATCCAAATATAAGAGATACATCTCTTTACTCTTCCTATGAATAAATGAAAGTCTTATTTCTATGAAAAACAATTATTTCTCGTTTTAAACTTGGCGCGATTTTGGTAAATCGCGCCCTCTCGCGCAAATTACAACTTTCTGCGGTATTGAACCGTTACACATAACCCCGTGGAGAAGTGAGTGTGTCCCACCTCACAAGACATACTCATGAGGTTACTCAAACATGGCAATAAGTGAAGTTTATTGAGGAATTTATTTAATTCCCACCAATGGTCACACGGATTGCTGGATTCAATATTTTATTAAACATTGTCTTTTAAGATTTGGTCAGATAACTAATTAAAGCTTTTTTATTTTCAGGTAAACTTAAAATATCTTAAAATAGTTTTGAACTCTATTTTACCTTTATTGTTTAATAAGGATAAAGTTAAGTTTCATTCATAACATCTGTTCAAGTGAATTTCTGTTATTTGTTAATAAAGTGCACATCTTTTAATGAGTGAAACAAAATCGAGTGTTTTACCTACATACTTTATTTATAAACATTATTCACGTGAATTATTTTTATTTTTTCATGAAGTATTTTTTTTTAAATCTCTCTAGAAGTAAAATAGGAGATAAGAACAAAATTGTTTTTATCATTTTTCTTTACCTGATGATAATAAATGATTTTAAATTCAAATAATCATTAATTTATAATATAAATTCAAAAATATATCTTTCCGTTTACATTTAATACGTTTTACGTATTAATACACTGTCCAGTTGGACAGTTAACCTAATATTCCCATTTAATCTAATGAAGATTGCGGTTTGATAATTTAATGACTTTTGTCTTATATATTCATATTTAAATTACCTGGGCAAAAATATAATTTTAGGTAAAATTATTTGAATATTCTTTCTACTTTTTCTACTTAAAAAGTACGGGATTAGCAACCATTATCTTGAGTGAATATTATTTTCAATATTCGATTTTTCATATGAAAAAGTAGCCTTTTAGTTTTTCAACTAATCCTTATTTGTTATTACTTAAATAACTTCGTATTTCTATTTTCTTTTTTATGACGAGGGATCCCATTCGTCATATAGAAATTTATTCTTTGTTACTTCCTTTACAATAGATTGAATATTTTCCAATTTTTTTAAACTAGTCTATTTAATGACATTCTTTCCAATTGGATTGGCATTAGTAAATATTTCGAAAGCAGCTGATTTCACACTGGTCGTACTTTCTTGTACCCACAAGTCATTGTACCTCAATACAAAATTGTAAATGGATTCTCCATCTTTTTGCTTCATGTTTTTTAGGAGGTTTACTTTGGCCATTTCAGACAAATCAAATCGATCTTTAAACTTTGAAACAAAATCTTTCCAATTGGAAAGAGTGTTTTTAATATAGACATACCATGTGTACGCTGGTCCAGTAAGAAAAATTGCTATATTTTTGTGAATTACTTCATCTGAAGTAATTCATCTCGTTGGTGCAACTACTTCTACAACATTGAGAAACCTTACACAATCAGATTGAGTACCATCGAATGCTACAATAGGCGCATAGGGATGAGTGAGCCAAGCAACAGGTAACAGGTCGCAATCCAACCTACGCCTGCTGATTAAGTAGTCTAATTTATGTGCGCAATTATGCATTGAGTCCGGCTGAATGACGAGTCAGTGTTTAACAATTAACAAAACATTATCTCTTTATTCGGTTATAAAGAGAAATATAGAAATGATACAAATCGAAATAATACATTAATCAAAATACGTTTACATAATAATTCAATTAGTCATTATAAGTCAATACAAGGTTTAGGTTTGCCTTGATAATAATAATGTCTTTGCATAAGGCGAGTGACTAGCAAGCTGTCGACATCTTAACGAGTCGAGTTGCTTCTAGTCGTAAGGATAGGTGAATGTAATAATCAGTTAGTACACTTACATTGATAACATGTGATCTGGTCTAAGACCAGGTAAGAACTCTTTGCTCTTCGCTCTGATCCGTACTTCTTATACTCTGTTGATGTCTTTTGATTGGCTGTGCATAATAATAAGTTGCGAAGTCATCGCTGGCCTATGATGTATCTTCATGAGTTCGTCTAACTCACTGACGTTACTGATGTCATCAGAGGTAGGACCTCTAGTGTTGGTTTTCGGCAATTCTAAAGCTAGTAGTTATAACAATACTACGGAAGCTTTAAAGGTCCACTTGGTATTTGGATTCGGACTGACTCTATTACGCTACAGTGTCCTACCGTAACGGCCCTCTTTTTAAGTTTTTTGGTCTCCAAAAAAGGTTCGAATAAACTTGTCAGTTCGAATCTAAATTTTATTAAAATATTTGGTAAAATACTATTATTTATGGTACTATTATTTGTAAGTTTTTATATTTACAAATAACAGTACCATAAATAATAGTATTTTATCAAATATTTTAATAAAATTTAGAAACGCTTTTATATAAGACTAGTGGAAATGAATATTTTCTTTCTAATTACTATCAAACCATTTGTTGTTAAACATGAAAAGAAATAAACCTAGTTAAGTCTTGTAGTGATATTAAACTTTCAATTAGTTAAAATGAACAACTTGCATAAAATACATAAAACTATTCAGCTAGCTAATCTAGCCTACTGTTATATTGCTACATGTGACAATCATTTCTCCGAGGGCATTGTCTAGTGACAGTGACCACGAGGAGAGGGCATTTACACACAGAATCTGGCCGAGATAAGGTGCGCACTAAACGTGGGAAAATTGCAACAAGAAATATGAATAAAAGGAAGACCTGATTCTCAAATTATGACAATATTTAATATGAACATTAACAGATAACATTAAATATACCGAGGAACATATATATATATAATAACAATTAGTATGAATAAATATGAACATTAGGGGCTACTTATACAATAATAATAACTAATCCAAATATATGAGACTTCTAGCTTCCGTTCCTGGTATCCTAAGTGGTTCTAAAGGAAAGAGAATCCATCAATCCGTTTGACGGTTGACTTTCTTAGTCGTCACAAGGTTTGGGCTGACCGAGTCGGGTGACACGGTTCCCAGACAGACAACAACCGAGGATATGGTGATTTCACCGTATCACTCGATAATGAGACATAACGATACTATAAATACCGGAGAATGAGCGTAGATTAGTGTTACTTGGCGATCAGCATCGCCTAAGTCGAAGATCGACGTTCCGCATCGTAACATGCGTTCAGGAATCATTATTGCAACCGAGAGTAGAATGGTCAATAACTGTCAAGTCCCACTAAAACCACTCAACAATGAGTCAATAATGCTTAGGTTGAAATGTATATTCGCAGTACATAGGCTTCCGTGACATAAATGCCACGACTACTACGGTCTTTACGGTTTTGCACCAGCCGGCTCGTAGCAACAAAGCTTTTTGTACCACATAAATGCAAGTAACTGTCAGCAACATATAAATATATCTTTAAGTAACTTTAGGGGGGAACTGAGCTCTACACGGACTTATATAGTGGACATTCCCCAGGAGGTCGGACTGTGTCCAATGGGACAGCAGTACGACTCATGGGAGCGTCCACTATGGGCGAAATGGGTCACAGGTGTGATTAATTTCCCCTCTACATACCAACAAAAATAAGTATCGTGGTCAACGGACCACAGTAAATTTCTATCTCCAGATAACTTCCCATGTTAGAATGATAATGTATAATATTATCATTCGCCATAATTCATAATACGAACACACTTATGAAATATTTACTGGTCAAATATTGTTAAGCTAAGCATGAAACCAAAATAGGCAACATAAATAGATTTTATTTGAATATGGCATGACATAGTAGTCTGCGCCATCTAGTGGTAGAATAATAAGGTAATTGCCGAGATTCGACCGTCACACATCACCCCGCTTTATGCATAAGACAACTGACTCGCGCGCAAAGCATATTCATCCGAATATCGGAATGAAGGTATACACGAATCTGGCAAATAACCTCATTTATTCTACTAGCGTCTTTTATATTAATATTTAATAGCATTAATACATTTCCCGTATGATCCAAAGAAGGAAATTCGTCCATATAGGTGGATCAGAAAGTCAAGTGACATTTTGATCGTATACATCCTTGAAGAATCCACTGTGAACATTTAGATTCACCTTAAATACTCCGTAATGATACTTAGAGATATAGTCATGTATTCAATTAATTTTTGAACTAATAAAATAGTAAAAACCTTATTCGAATATTATTGAAAATGGAGTCACTCGTATTCATGGGTACGAGTTGCCGGAGAATATGAAGAAGATTGAGTGAAAAATAGAAAAATAATTTTATTTTTTTGAGTCTCTTCGACCTGACGAGACCCAAATAAACAAAACAAACGTGAACACTGTACATTAAGATTATAGAATTAAAAGGGTAACTTAAGAATAACAAACTGTTTTGATAATTGGCCCAATAGTCTTACTTGAGAATGTTGGGTCTCTTACTGACGAGAAAAATAAAATTGACGAGCATAATTTGACACTTAATTCTAAAAGTTATATAAAAGGATGATTTAAATTTACATTGATGTAAACCAAAAATAAACATGATACTTAGTAAAAGTGATATATACAAAGAGGAAGGAGTCAGGTAATTTAAGTCAAGTGACTTGAGATATTTGACCAAGAAAAAAAACAAATTATATATAGAGAAAAAGAATACAAAGTAAATCATCAACACAATGTTCTGCCTATTCTTTTGGCTCAAGTCTCTTGAAATCTTTCCACTTCTCTGGCGTCTCCATAGCCATGGCGACTTCTGCCGGTGTGTCGACGGTTATAGGTCCTTCTGGTGGAGACTCGTTCTCTTCGATGTTCGGGCTTGAAGATTACTCACTCATGGTTCTTTCGAGTTCTACGACTTCTGATTCATCCACCTCCATCGGGCTTACGTCACGTGACCGTGGCTCGTCCTTCTGCTTCACGAAAAACATTCTCAAGGAGGACCTCGACAGCCTCTACGAATGCTTCCCCCTGTTGGGATGTCTCAGCGGAGACATTTCCAAACTTGTCGACACTTGCCTTCAATTCTCGAATCACCTCGCCTTCAGTTTGTGGGCGTGCAGTGGCATCCAATAATTGGCCTGTGACGACCACTGGCATCTGTTCGGGGTCCGGCAGATTGACACTGGATAAGTTTTTCTCGGAGGGTTGGTTCGGAAGGCGTCGATCGATCGTCGGTTGGAATAAATTTCCCTCGTAAGTCTTCAGTGGTCCGGTCGAGAAGAGACTTTGTGGTGTCGGGAGCGAAAGATACCATCCCTGCTTGATGGGGCGATCGGTCAAAGTCCCCAACATCGTCTTCATTATTAAGGATGACCAAATCGCTTCAG
>AFFK01014909.1:0-13807 GCA_000239455.1 Strigamia maritima | reverse complement strand
GCTTGTCGATTTCGTCATCCGGACAAAATCATAAGCGACAATGGTCCCCAATTCATAAGTACTATATATAAACAGTTCTGTGCAAAGCGACACATAACTGTTAAACATACTAGTACTTATCATCCCCAAGCCAATCAGACAGAGCGAGCAAATAGGGACATCAAGATGATGCTTGCTATTTATACCGATGTTCACTCCCAATGGCCCCGTTACTTGAATGAGTTTGCTTATTCTCAACGGACCAGGAAGTCGGAGGCTACGGGATACACTCCTTTGTTACTAAACACAGGTCGAACAGTACCTTTACCATTCGACCCGCGAGTAGTCAGAGATGCTGGAAATAGATTGGATCCCAATAATCCAGAGATTTTTGTGCAAAAACTGATGGACACTCTTAGACGTGCCCACCAGGATATGTATGAAAAAGTCGCAGATAATTATGAGCGACACAAGCAAATTCACGAAAATAAGTATTATATTTGTGAATTCCAAGTCATGGAAGCGAACCCACATACTGTCCGATGCGGAGTCAGGTATCACTTCGGGCTTTGCACCTAAGCGTGATGGCCCGTGGGAGATAACCAAGCTTCATGGTGGAGGTGCCTATCAGTTGAGAAAATTCAGATGGTAAGATCGAAAGCTCTATCAACATAAAGGATCTACAGTCCATATATTCCAGAATATCCTTTGGAACAGTGGACCGAGGACCAAATGGAAGGAACCGATAGTCCACAAGAAACTCCTGGCTGGATGAGGACCCCTGTCTCATCCAATGTTAGTGATGACATACCATTGGTAGATGAACCAATGGAGGTCGACACTGTCCCTTCGCAGGATACGACAAAGCCTCTGACTAAATCTCAGAAACAACGTCGTAGGAAAGCGAAAAAACAGGCTGCGAAAGAGGCAGAACAACTAGTTCCAAAACCAGTTGACCCGCCAGTAGTAGAGCCAGTCAGAAGAAGTTCACGGAAAAGGAGTCGAAACACTCGTTTTGACGATTTTGTTACCTTCTTGCAGGGATATAAATTTCCTGAGTCAGAGCCCATGGATGTGTCCAATAACTCTGACTAGTGAAATTAGTAAACGTAGTTGTCAAACTCTTAGGTTTAAAGGTTTATCAACTATAGTAGCACAGTGTAGCAAAGTTCTCAACATTTGGAAAAATAGTAAGAAACTCCTTTATATGTATTTATTCACATGATCTTTGATGGTCTAGAGTAATGAAGATGTGAACATCCTCATTTTCTAGACGGGGGGGACGTGTGACGGTCTCGAATCCCGTAGTTTTATGAACTGTAACGATGGTGCACTGAGTATACCAAAGTTACAGCAGAATACCTATTTACATGAATAAAGTGAGTTTATTTGATGTTGGGATAGAGATGAAAACTAATAGTAGTTGAGTAGACTCAGGAAGTCTACTTAGAGACTATGATACAAGTATCTGTATATGGTCAAGGAATGACCAAAGAGGACGCTAGCGCGAACTTAAAAGATTATTCCTAATAAATATAATATTGTGATAATGAGATATAAACTCTATGTAAATCATAGAGTTAATTATGCTTATATTTTGTCACTTGTCCCTGATTAAAATATGTAAATATTTCAATAATATGGATAATTTTATATTATCCTCGATACTAGGAAATGATGTCATGATGAACCTTCCATCATGACTCATCCCCTATCTGTTTATCTTGTCATAATCCCCTTATCAGTGATAAAGGGATTAGACAAGTATAAAAAGCCATGAAAACAGGAAGTAGAGCTTCTTGCGGATTTGACATTGATACTGATACTGACCTGCTTGATTTACATTGTAATAATTAAGCCTTGGCGCCTCTGATTTATGAGGCAAATATGAGGCCAGTTTAATCAGTTATATATCCGCTTACATACCCGCTTACGCGGTTATACCATATGGCTGCCGAGATTGAGTGGCCAGTGGGCAAGATAGCCGGACTACGGTCGACAGGACCTTCATGCCCGTAACATACTTGGTAGCTTCGAAGACGCAGCACAGGACCTGGCCGACCCGTGAGTAAAGTAATGTCTGTGTTATCTTTTCTCCTCTTTCATGGCCCGGGGCCCCTTTGTGAAATAACGCGTCGTGCAAGACGCGGATTTGCGACATCATGTTTGATGGCGCACATAAGGTTCATTAGGTACCATTCGGGCATACAGATCACCGAGTGATCCATAACCCTTTTGGCACCTAAACCGCCATGTGAATGGAATGGTTTAACCATTGGCGGGAATCAATTTGCACCTCTTTTCTTGGGTCAAGATTTAATGTCTTGGTGACGACATGTGTTGGTCTAAAGTCTAGATCAACTCTTGTTAGCTTTGTGACGACCATATTGCAAAGTCAACGCTGATATTCAGATCGCTAGGACTAATTTTTCCAACGTGCTTGCCAAACCACGTGGTAGATCGGAAACAATGGAATAAACTAGTTATGTAAGATATTTATTCAAGTGTAACAATAAAGTAATTTAAACCTGAATTTAAGTGTTAATGTATTTTAATCTGAACTCATTGCGACTTTGTCTCGGTACTATATGCATTTTAGGCGGTAGTATCGTGTTAAAGTTGCGACTGGAATCGATATATCGTTCGATATATCGATGGCCAAGTTACCCCGTCACACGTTGGAGGTTCCACCGAGATCATTGTTGCCTTGTTTCTACATTTCCGAATGGAGAATCAGGTGAGTTTTGATTGAATTTATCACTTTTTCAGTTTATTGCTTTTACCTATCTATTTTTGGTGAAAAGTTGTTGAAATATCGAATTATGCATGTAATTCGATCTCAACAACATCCTAACATGACTTTTGATCTAATTTTGTTAGAAAAATAGATGTTAAGTCGATAGGGTTGAGATTTTGACATGAATTTCTAATTTATGTCGACATCTTATCAATACATGAAAACTTTGGCAAAGTTTTCATGGTTTTATGCTTTTTTCTATTTTCAGGATTCCTCAGCAGCAGTGAACTTCTAGTATGGACCTGTATTCGAAATACAAGTTGTACTTCAAGCCACTACTGGATCTATTCATTTATTTTTTATCTTAAATTTACAAGTTTTGTAAAAATTTGTATTTTTTGAGTTATACTTCGTCATACTTCCACTGCGTAAATAGAGTCCTATGCTGGTCCAATATAGTATATCTTTCACTAATTTTGCCCATCCTTTTAAGAAGTCAGCACTTCTGTCCGTTTCAGCCACAAAACCAGCTACTCGAACACCACCAACGATCTTACTAAAGCCGGTCTTCTGCCTATGGCGGACTCGGAGTGTCATCCGCTTCCATTTGCCAAAGGAATTGCAGTTGATTTGGGATCATTGGCAAAGACTTCCCTCTGTCTACACCTACAATGGTATTTTTCTCACCGCAATGGATACTAAAAAACCTACTAAAGCCGGTCAAGTACCTGCAAAGGCAGCCATGCGCCTTTACATGTCTCCCTTGAAAGATTCGCAGTCGAATTCGATCCTCCAGCGCCCCTTGTCCTACTCTCTGCAAAAAATATCATTATCACTTTTACTTCATAAACTTCATGCACGCAGCCATCTTGCACACAGCCATCTTGCACACAGCCATCTTGCACGCAGCCATCTTGCACACAGCCATCTTGCACACAGCCATCTTGCACACAGCCGTCAAAACACCAGAAGAAGAAAAGTAAAGTCACATCAGCCCAGGCGTGACCACTGGACTATGTAATGTTGTAACCAGGATATCTGACTCATCACAATTACGCGGAATTTGGGCACGTCACTAAAAGCTTCCCCACGCGATTAGTCGTCCATCCAATCGATTGATTTCTCATTTTTGGTCAACACAGACAAAATTTACCAAAAGAAATAATAGTGTACGGCTACCATCTCTCTATTTGCCCGTGAATCCCTCCAACAATCGAACAATCAACAGGATTCCTCCCTGTCTGAGGGAATCTAAGAAAGTTAGCTCGGCGCAATTTACAGGATATTGCTTGCAAATCACTAATTTAAAGTATTACACTAAAAATGAGACAAAGTTATGGCTTCTCCGTCACACAACGCATCATAAGCACCCTGTTACACGGTTCTTAGGACACAAAAGCACAATTGCACTGAAACTGACGATGCCCTATCCAGTTTCCACATGCAATTCGAGAATTGTGTCCAGTTGGTCGGTAGATTTGACCACTTTTGGCGCAAAAATCGAAGGAAAAAAAAGTTCAAAATTTTTGCCAAAAAGTCCATAATGAATTCGTATTTCAATAATATATTACCAAAATAATCCAACACTAGCAATCACAAAGCAGCCGCATGTTTCTTTGTCGAAAGAAATAACATTCTTGCAAAATAGGCTTAAATCTACCAAGTAGATTTTCGGACCATCGTGCTAAAAAAAAATAAAAAATTAAATCTCAGATTCGGATCCAAGACGGGCCCACAATTGTGACTGGAGCGGTTTGCACAGTCCTAACTTGGAGGAATAAGCGGACTGCGCTGTTTGCCTTCGTCATGTAAGTAGCAGAGACGACGCTGTATTTGAATGTTTGGACTTTATTTACAGTTGTCTAGGGGTCAGCGTCAGCCTCCACCTGCTACTTATATGCTTGTCCCATCGGTATGAGCTAATCAAACCCGACCCACGGACTATGGCGATTGAACCAAGGTCCGTGTGGTCGAAATAACGTTAACCATCCTGCAACCCGATCTACGGACTTGCAGCCACTGTCCTCGCTCATGGACGCGGGGCCCAGAGAACTGGGAACTCGGGCTTCATGGAGGAAACCAGGGAGTTGGAGGAGCTTGGCCAATGCATGTCTGCACTCGTTGCTGGCTCTGTAACAACTGCTGTCCCTGGATCCTCTCTGCCTCTACCTGCTTTCCCTAACTTCCTGTCTTTACCGGAAGTGGTCATGTCCGTCCAGTTCACTAGGGAGACATGAGGCGGGCCGTTGC
This sequence comes from Strigamia maritima, assembly GCA_000239455.1. Classification (NCBI taxonomy): domain Eukaryota; kingdom Metazoa; phylum Arthropoda; class Chilopoda; order Geophilomorpha; family Linotaeniidae; genus Strigamia; species Strigamia maritima. Next base: position 8,841 of record AFFK01014909.1, on the reverse strand, counting down.
CGTGCGCTTGGGTAGTGACATGGTCCCAACGCTCACTCATGGGACGTGGGGGTGACGCTAACTCGCGCAGTTGACTGAAGATGGGGAACGCGAAGACGAACGGCCAATGCATTCAGCCAGGGGGATAGGTCACGACTAGAAAGGAATATTAGCATCGAGGTAGATCCTCCAGGTCTGATTTGGTCACCTCTATTAGGAGAATGGCATGGAGGGTACCCAGCCATGCCAGAAGAGAAAACAGACTATTACGACTGGAAGAATAATCCAGAGGAAAGGCATCAGATCGAGAACTTCATTAATCGGAAATTATTCCAAAATAGAGGAGAAGCGGTGACCCTATTTGCTGAAGCAGAGGAATATAAAAAATATTTGGCCGAGGTAACGCCAGACCAGCTAATCAGATGGGATGCAACAACAATAAACGCATCTCAATATTATCACCACCAATTGAGAATGGCTGGTTTGACGGGTGGACCAATACCAATTCCGATGAAAAGACATTGGCATGAAGAAGTTAACATCTTTAAAAAGTTTAAAGAAGATCAAACACCACAAAAGGCTCTTGGGTTTCACCCAAAAAATTACTTCGATGAACCATCACGAAAAAGGGAGTTACTCTACCGACCGCAAAACACTACATTATAATCGGAGTTATGGAAGTTGAAACCAACAACCACAAAGAAGAATTCCGGATCGATGCATCAAAACCGAGGATACTGACCTCACAAATAAAACCAGTCAATCAAACATCAGGGACAGTTGGCCGAGCACCACCACCAGATCCAGTTAAAAGCAGCAAAAAGGAAAACAGACCTATTACAGTCAATATAGAAAAGGGTAAAACCCTACGAAAAAACACGGAACAACTAGAAAAGAAGGATGAGAAAATTCCGAAGAAACTTCCAAATGACCTATATGGAGAGGGAACGTACGAATATTTGATTCAACATCCAGAAGAATGGGAAGACATCTTGAGTCAGCTCGACAACGTGCAACATGCCACCATTGAAATAGCCATGAATAAATTACGATATTTAAGTCTGCAATTCGAGGTAGATAAGAAGATACAATAAGAAGATCGTGTTGGGAGAAATGGAAGTGCAATGATAAAATTAAAATTACTAGAAATAGCGACCGAAGTATCGGGAATTGCAATCTTTCATTCCAATACCCGAGCATATGCAGCATGGCTGTACTTAGTGAACGTTGGGGCACAATTACCTGAAGCCATGCAAGCTACCTGGCTAGCCATCTCACCAAATATTCTAGGAATAAGAGCCACGCAAGCCACCATGATGGCACATTTTGACTACTCACTCAAAAACGAATATCAGCAAAACCGTGACTGTTTCCGCGAACAAGTGAAACAAAACAGGGTACTACCCTCTACTAACATAAGCCCCAAGAAAATCGAAGAAAATATCGCAAAGATCAGCGAAGAAATTGTGCAGATCCAAACACAACTGGAGATAAAGGCCGACACTAGTTGAGATGAAGAGGTGCAAGCAATGATAGAAACCAGCACCGAACGGAAAATAATAGATGATTTCCTTCAATTAGAAGCCGAAAATGATATTGAGTTTTTTGAGGAGCAAATGGAGGTTGTCGATCACAGCAACCAGACCTTCGAAACCAAGCCCATCTCAAGCACGGAACAAACAGAGTCCTACTCTGCCGACTTTAGAGTTACCAAATCTCAAGAATTTACTAATCATGACACCACCACCACTACTGAGTGATCCTCTAACGAAACCCGTCAAGGTCCCTAGTCCAAAATTAGCACCTAAATTGACAAGGGTCTATTCAAATCTCAAGAGAAGTGAGGAACTCCAATATTTCCTGTTGCACAATCCAATCATCACAGTCGGACTTATCCAATGGCTAGATAAGACTGCCAGAAGGCCAACCGATTCGGAAGAATATCATAGTGTCATTGCAAGTAGGCGACTTCCAGAAAGCAAAACCAAGAAGGAGAAAATCCATTATGACGCCAGCGGGCTTTGGACCCAGATACGAGAAGTTCACCTACATTTGCGTGAAAATGTCACAAATGATGCCATAGGAGGAGAAAGGTTTTACCTAAATAAGAGCTCCGATCCAAAAGATACCAGCACTCACATGCTCGACGATTTGGTGCACAATTCAACACACGTGAGCCACTGCATCCTCCCAATGCCAAAGGTGTTATCTTTTCAAGCATACAAATCGAAAAAACAAACTCCACCTCCTGAAGAGGACACAGATGAAGAGTAGTAAAAGATAAAAAATTGAAAAGAGGGATAATTATCCTATTAAGAAATATTAAAAAATCTTATCTCGAATTTCAGAAAAAGAAACAAGAAGAATTACTCTACAGGAGGCCCAGAAAACCACTAGCATCATCACGAATCAAGAATAATTTTTAGAAATTTTATTTTAGTAACAAACTGTATAAGAGAGTAATTCTAGATAAAAAAGTATATTTTTTTTAATAAAAGAACCTAAAAACACTAGGTAAAATTTTAATTAAACAAAATAATTGTTCTCTATCAAATCATTTCATAAAAAGACAAGTTAGCTTTTGGAGAAACGATAAAGCCCGCCTTTAAATTTTTTTTACTCGTACCAAGGTACTGATGAGGGGGTGTGTTGTGACCCCAAAAGACACCTGAGATAAAATATCTTATAAATGCGTAAACACGTATTTAATTAGGGAAACTATGATATAATCATAAAACTTTCGCGAAGTAATAAAAGTATTCGATAAATCAGTTACACTGATATTATCAGATTTAATAGTTAAACACTAGTTAGGGGCTATTGTCGCGGATTTGTGAATGTTTGACCAGTGAAGCCACCACTGTTCAGTAATTAAAGGATTAAGATGAGATTACTGTGGCCATATAAACTGTCACACAGGAAGTGTAGAGACTTCTTGAATCATTCTTATAACATTACGGGTAACAACATACACTTGCGTTTAAAGTACCAACTCCAAATTAAACAGAAATATATCAACAGTTTAGCCTACTAGACTTAACTGTTGATATATTTGTTTAATTTGAATTTATTTTGTTTGTATTATAATTATTATGTTTTATACATGTTGCTTGTAAGTTACCGTATTATTTTATGTTTAGAGTTATTTTCTGTATTGGCCATTCTAAGCCTCCGTAGAATTGACATCAGTTGTCATGGTTTTTAAATAAAATTTAACACTCGCGTTTTGCATTTGTTCCGCACACACCTGGCTTATTATTTCTGCATGTCAACACTGGATTCTACTCAACTTTGCTACATTTCAACATGGTTATGGGTTCCAGCAGGTTTGCTACTGCATTCCAATGCATTTAAGAGGATTTTCAATGTTTTTGAGCGTTTTTGCGCTCATTTTGTGTCCGGAGCCAGACAGGTGTTTTTCGAGGCCTATCTACGAGTCATACCTACAATTTTCGAGGCCTAATGCAGATTTTCGAGGCCTAAACGTGAGCTGTATTAGTTTGTCTCTGCTCTTAGCGAGACAAACAAAGGTATTTATACTGTTATATATCGTTTTTGGGCACTTTACTGCCGCTTATTTATTTTTCCAAGTTCGAGCGCCATTTTCAACATTTTTCATCGTGTTTAGACCAAACCAGATGGAGTTTTGGATCCAACCGGACACTCAACGTATTGTGCAGTTTTGTGGCTCATTTTGAAGTGGATTTTTGCCGGTTTGGATCGAATTTCGGCGATTTGGAGCGGAAGTTTAGTGATTTTTCGGTTTTTTGGACGTTTGCCGTGCTGTGCGATCTTTTTGGCTGCTTCTGGAGCAGATTTTCGTCATTTTCAAGAGGATTTTCATCGCTTTGGATCGATTTTCGGCGATTTTTGGACATTTTTTGCGTGCAGAGTCATTTTCATCATGTGACCTTCGCAGAGGACAACACAGACATCAATTCACAGGCAATTGTGAAAGGGTTTCACCAGTGAAGCCAACATCTCGAAGCCATCACTTCTTTGGTAGAGATCTTTTAGTTTTTATTGTTGTCATTATTTGTCTTTTTTCCAATTTTTCACCTTCGAAGCTACCTAACCTTAAGGGACTTTTCTTTTCATCCCGAGGATCTGGTACATGGTGCCTCCCTATCTATCATTTTCGTTGGGAATTATTGTTGTGATAATATTTATTTTTGAGCGATCTTTCAGTTTTGGAAAGGATCGGACTTGATCCTCGAAGGTTTTTGAGATCTATTGAGACATTAATTAAATTTTTGACTGGTTTTTGCGGATTCAAGTGGAATCTTGGAATATTTAGCGAGTTTGATTGGATTAGGACAGTTATTTATTTAATATTATTGAATTTATCAATTCATTTTCGAATTTTTGGAGAAAATTCTGCATTTTTCAATTTTTTAGTGCAATTTTTGATTTTTTGGAAATTTAGAGTTTAGATTCCAACTTAGAATTGATTTTCGAATTTTTGGCGTTAATTTTGGATTCCTGTTTAGAATTAGCAATTTTTGTTAATATATTTCCGAGAATTTTTTGAAATTTTTTTTTCAAGAAATTATTTGAATTTAGGATTTTATTTTTGGCATTTTCTAGCATTAACTGGTTTAGTTAATGTGTTTAGCTAGTCTCGTAATTTTAGGTTCAATCTTACAAGGGATTTTTGCGGATTTAGGGATTTAAATCCATATAATTAATTTTTGGAATCACGTTTCCGTTCAATATGACTGAACGTGATAGTGTATTAAGCTTTAAGAAGCTTAATGAACACAATTTTGTTAGTTGGAAGCGGGACATGTTAGCCTGCTTAGCTAGTAAGGGATTAAGTAAATTTATTGATCCGAAACATGTGGTTGTTGCCGGGGCAACAGCAGATGTTGTTAGTCAATTTGATACTGACCAATCAAAAGCGAGTGGTATAATTTTTCTTGGCATTGTTAAAGTGTTTATTGGACGGTTTAGTGGGGCCAGTCGAGAGATGGGATAAGTTGGGCAAATTTTTTTAGCCCAAGTCAAAGGCTCGTATTTCGAGGTTACTGGGTGAATTTCATCTTGCACAGATGAGGGAAAATGAAAGCATCATTTATTCTTAAATAGAATTACCCAGTTAGCTAGAGATTTAGAGTTAGCGGGCAAGAAGATCCCTGACGTTGCGTATCGAATGACTTGTACCTTACCACCCCAATATCATAATGCAGTTAGCGAAATGCATTGTTGGCCCAATACAGATTTTATTCCCAGCAAGGTTGAGGCAATGTTGATCGAAGAATTTGAGAATTTGAAAGCAAGAGTTATGCAATCAAATAATAATGGGAATAAAACAGGGAATAGTGGGGATAATGCTTTATCTACAGATAAGAGAAGGTCCAACAACAAGAATAAGTCCAATACGGGAATTATTTGTTATAATTGTGGGATCAAGGGGCATTATTTAAAGGATTGTCGTAAGAAATCGAAGAAGGAAGTCACTTGTTTGATTTGCAAGACTTTAGGCCATTATTCCGCGTCCTGTAAGAGGGGGAAGCCCAATGTTGCAGGTGGGGATAGCTCTGTGTCTTTCTCGATGGCACTAGATGAAGACGCCCTAATTATCGATACAATAAGTGTGTCATCGCCAGATAACGAATGGATCTGGGACACGGGTTCAGAATAAGAATTTATTTTCACAACTATCCATGGGGAAACCTTATCAAATGAATGCGTATTCGGAGACCTCTAATGTCGAGGAGTAGGTACCGTCAAATTTACTCATTTGATTAACAATGTAACCCAGAAAATAGTTTTAAATAATGTGGGATTTGCACCGACTGGTAAAAGAAATTTAATTAGTGGTTCACGTGCTATGGAAGCTGGATGCACGTGGTCGGGCAAACAAGACGAAACATTGGTTCGTAATAAAGTTAATAAACCAATATTAGAATTTACTAGAAGTAAAGGTTTGTTTAAGTTGTCTGCAACTGGATACAGTTCTGATTCCAATGAAGTTAAGTCAACTTCAATTAATGGAAATAAAGTTAATGTTATCGAAAATAAATCAATTGGGGATTTAGAGTTATGGCATCGAAGAATGATGCATACTAATATTGATTCGATGGTTAATATGTCAAAAGGGGACATTGCCATAGGTTTACCCAAGTTGGTGTGACCGTGTCACGACCCAGGCGCACGACAACGGCCCGCGTCATGTCCCCCTAGTAGACGGTGCGGACATGACCACTTCCGGTCAAGACAGTGCTGCGTTCCCAATTTACCGTAAGATAATATAATAGTGAAATGATAATAATTGGACAAGTAATTTAATTTTAAGATACTTTATTTAAACAATTATTAAACTACTTGAGAAAGCACTAAATTTATATTTAGTCTTAGATTATTTGTTTATCGGTTTTTTGAATAAACAATGTTCGAGTAACATTGTTTATCGATAATTGGTTGTGACCAATGTGTGTTAGACTTATAGATAGGATTAACCCCATCCTTTGATCTGACGTGCATTCCTTTCAGGCCAAGTGGTTCCTTAAATACTGTACGCAGGTGAATGCCGTTTATAGGACTTATATCGCGACCGTAGTTACGTCTAGGTGATTTAGGAATCACACATCGAGATAATATCTCCTCGAACAACATGTTCAAGAACATAGTGATATTATCACATTTACAGGGGTGCGATGATTCGCTAAGCGGGGATAGAAGTGTGTTAATCGCTACATTTACACACAGCACGCTGGTTTCCCTCGCGCCAAAGGTTTTGCTTTTATCACAAGCTAAATAGTAAAGAAACATATTAATATTAAGAAATATTATAATTACCCCAGAACTCGATCGATTGTGCTAGTTCGACTGGCTAGTCCGAACTCATTTACTAGTGTTAAGTCTACTACTTGGCGAAGTTGGTAGTTTAAACGCAAGTGCACGTTGTTACCCGTAATGTTATAAGAATGATTCAAGAAGTCCCTGCACTTCCTGTGCAGTAGTTTATATAACCACTGTTTATCTTAATCCTTTAATTACTGGACAGTGGCGACTTCACTGGTCAAACACTCACAACTCCGCAACAAGCGCCCTCTATTTAACTAGAATCAATTAAAACTATAATATTATCAGTATAACTGATTTACTGAAGTTTCGAGAGTTTATGATTATATCATTGACTCTATTTTTCATATATATTTATATTTATAAGATATTTATCTTAGGTGTCTTTTGGGGACACAACAAACCCCCTCATCAGTACCTTGGTACAAGTAAAAAATTTAAAGGCGGGCTTTATCTTTTCTCCAAAAGCTAACTTCTCTTTTTATGGAATGAATTTGATCGAGAACAATTATTTTGTTTGATTTAAAATTTTACTTAGCATTCTAAGTTCTTTATTAAAATATATTCCTTTTCTTTAGGACTAATCTTTTGTACAGTTTTTTTGTTAATAAAATTTAATTTAAAAAAAATTCTTCTTGATTTTGTGATGAGACTAGAGGTTTTCTGATCCTCTTTTGAGCAGTAATTTTTTTCTTGTTTTTTCTTTCTGAAATTTGAGATAAAATCTTTAATATTTCTTAATAGGATAATTATTCCTTTATTCAATTCTTACCTTCTATAACTCTTCATCGGTGTCGTCGTTGGGTGATGGAACTTGCTTTTTTGATTTATATGCCTGAAAAGATAATATCTTAGGCATGGGTAGCACGCTGTGGCTCACAGGCTGTGGATTGTAGATTAGGTCATTAAGCATATGAGTGCTAGTGTTCTTGGGATCAGAGCTTTCGTTCAAATAGAATCGCTCTCTCCGGATGGCGTCGTTTGCGATATTCTCACGCATGTGCAAGTGTACTTGTTGAATTTGAGTCCAGAGTCCGCTGTCTTCGTAATGAATCTTTTCTTTTTCATTCTTACTCTCTTGGAGTCGTCTGCTTGCGATTACGCGGTGATACTCCTCGGAATCTGTGGGTCCTCGAGCGATTCTGTCGAGCCACTGGATGAGTCCGACAGTGATAATCGGATTATGTAGCAGAAAGTACTGAAGTTCTTCGCTTATTCTGAGGTTTGATTAGATTCTTGTTAATTTGGGTGCGAGCTTTGGACTCGGTACTTTGATTGGCTTTGTCAAAAGGTCATCAGGTAGCGGTGGTGGCGTTATGATCAACAAATCTTGAAGATTTGGTAGTTCGAGTGTGGGTAGAGTAGAACTCTGTTTCTTCTGCGCTCGAGATGGGCTCTGTTTCAGACGTACGATTACTTGGTTCATCGATCTCCATTTGCTTGTCAAAAAATTCAATTTTATCTTTGGCGTCTAATTGGAGAAATACCTCCATTATTTGTTGGTCGGTGTTAATGGCCGTCGCTGTTTGGACTTCTTCGTCCCAACTAGTGTTGGCTTTCACTTCCGGTTGTGGTTCCAGTTGTTGGGCCGTATTGTTGACATTGTAACTGTTACTGTATCTATCTCTTTGTTACTACGTTACCATTTTATTGTTGTTATTGCTTAGCTACTTGTCTAACAAGCAGCCATTAAAAAGCTATCTGTTTTACCTATGTTATGCTAATTTACTCCTTGTCCAACATGGGTTATGGGCCCAGGATCTAAGCTGAAACTGCCATCTACTGCTGCGCCGCTGTGTTGGTTCCACTGCTGTGTTATCCTGTGTCTGCCTGTGCCGGTATTCTGTTTATTTTTGCTCATATAAGCTATTTGTCACTATGGCGGTAGCGGAGCATAAGGAAGCCTATAGGAGCCAGTCGGTAGACTTGCTTCCAAGCGTAGTCAAGTTGGATAGGGACAACTATGTTACCTGGCGACTACTTGTGAGAAGCATTCTGCAAGCTCGACGACTCTGGACAGTGGTCGAAGGGTCCTATGCAGACCCAGGGGTTGCC
>JH430366.1:5544-20709 GCA_000239455.1 Strigamia maritima | reverse complement strand
TACCTTATATAAGCCATCTTCTAGCTTACCTAGCAGCGAGCAAACCTTTGAATTATTTACATAAATGCGCATTAAATTATTATAAATATCAATATGACACTTTGCACTGTCTATCTTGCCGATAGAAATCAAGTTTCTTCTAAAACCTTTTACATAGTACACGTTTTTAAGTTCGATGACACTCACTGCACCGTTCACTACTGCTGAGAGCTCTATGGTGCCACGACCGGTGATACTGGAGGATCCTTCGCCCAATTTGAGGCGTAAGGGCTTGAGCTCTTCAAATTCACAAAACATATCACGGTTTCCGCACACGTGATGTGAGACGCACGAATCTAGGATCCACTCACTGTCAGGTGACTCTACTTTCACACTGCATACGTTGGCAAACCACGCTTGCTTGGAAAGTTGGCTCTCTGGTGGTGCTTGCGCTGATCGTTGTCCTCTTCGACCTGCTCGGCCACGTCCTCTGCCACGCCCTTTTGACTGTTGGCCTCCTCTTGGCACCTTGGGTGCTGTACAGTCGCGTGCATAGTGGCCTGGCCCGCCACAGTTGAAACAAACCAGGGACTCGGAGTTTGGTTTGGAGCTACTGCTCTGGCTCGCATTCTGCTGGCTGAATGACAATGTGGGCTGCTGCTTGGAGCTTTTCTGGTACATGTAATAGTTCATTGTTGACTCCATGGCTTTTTCCGACTCAGCAGCCAACCTGCGGCGGTTTGCTTCAGCAAGGAATGCTTTTGAAACCTTTTCAAACGTGAAATCCGCTGTTTGCCATTGGTATATGGCCTGGACCTGATGCTCGTATTCTTTGCCAATGCGGTTGATCAGGAGATACGCTTTGTTCCTATCAGCTGGCTTGAAATCATCAGCTGCACCTGCCAGGTCATCAGCGGCCTTCTCCACTCTGGCGATGAAAGAATCGACTTCCTCGTTGTCCTTGCGCCGGATCAGGTAGAACGTTTCCAATAGAGCTGCTTCTCGAGCTAAGGAGCTCGGCTCAATAAGCCTTTAAATGGTCCCAGACCTGCTTAGTAGTTGGAAACTTCATAGCTGCCGGTTGCAGCCTTGGCACAAGACACTGGAGAATAATGGCGCGGGATTTTGCTTTATTGCGCTCAAAACGGTCCTTGGCATCCTGTGTAGCAGTGGCATCGGGCTCGACTTGTTTTCCTGTCGCAAATGGCCATAGTCCCTTTTCTTCCAGCAAAAGTTAAACATCTATTGCCCACTGGATGTAATTCACCTTATCCAGCTTTGTCACACCTGCGGTGGCTGACTTGGTGATGTCCTTATCTGGCATGATGCTGGAATAACCTGGAAAACAAAATAGAGCGGCAGAATCGGTCCAAAAATGAGAAATTTGGTTTTTTTACTTTTTTATTGCCCAAAGTTGTATTTTGGGCAATTTTCCTTGCTTAGGCCTAAGCTGCAACCATCCTCTGCTACCAGTTCTTGAGGTCTTATGGTGGCAAAGGCCTAAAAATGGTCCGCGCAGTGGAATGGACCAAAGGTAAAACTCCAAAAAGTTGAAAAAATGCAGTTTTCCCACTTTTGGATTTTCGATGGGAAATCCGAATTCGTCCGGCGGGAGTCGGTGGCCCGGCTGCGGCCAAAAGTTGACGCGATTCCCGCACTCCGAAAAGTCGGCACGAAATATTGCTCTGAGGATTCCGCTGAACAGCCTATCTTGTTCAGCGTCCTCTACTTGGTCCCTGACCTTAATTTGAGAATTTTCACTCAACTGGTCTGTCCTTGACACTTAATAGACCGCATGGAGTGGAAATAATTGCTTTGGAATGGCCTTGGCTGCTGCAACTGCTTGTTGCTTATAATACCACTCGATATTGTGTATTTTTAAAGTGAAATAAACTCACACATATGGTTAAAAGGTCCTACAATCTACACCAAGAAGAGAGGCACTTTATTTGCAGCCATCTTGGACAGGAAACTCAAACATACAGCTTGGAACCCAGATGTCATAGCTAAGTGCTCAGACTGGAGCCAGACTATGACATGTGGGCTAAAAATAGCTCACAAGACTAGAGATCACAAACTTGTCATAGTTTGTGATCTTATTACATAAAATAAGACTCAGGATGACTGTGTACATCTAGATTGATCACAGACACCCTGGAAACCAATAAAATCATACAATTCCCAACACTGATCACCTTAAGGTAAACAAGCACTAATAAATGATTACCTTAGGCTGTGAAATAAATATAAATATTTACAACAACTTATCACGTGTCCCAAGGACAACCTGATACAACACATACAGCCTAAATGAATTGCACAAATTATAATGACTTGTTTATAACCTGTGCAAATACTAAAAGGTGATCTTAACTACAAACTAAAAAAATACCTATGAGCAACTTTTGGTCAACTCGACCTTTCTAGGTGCTCATGACTTACACATTGGACATTTTGAGTTACAGTATGCCAATACTTCGGCCGCGTAAAAGCTCTCGGCGGCCGCAGACAAACTGCTTATATGCCGCAAGTGAATTAATGCACGTAATTTCGAGAAAACTCACTCACAAACAGTCCAAACATGTAAAACAACTTGTTTATTGGCAGGAGCACTTCACAGGCGCCATCTTGGCTGAACCTGGGGAGGAAGGAGAAGGCCCGGGACAAATTGTAGTCTCGGGCTGAATAAAAGCATTAAGTCATTGCTAAAAATAGCCACTCATCACCTAGGTGATGGAAATGCTTTGTAAAATAGAGAACTGATGTCATACATCTAGATCACTTGACATACAGTTCTCTAAAAGGAGAAATGACAAACAAATGGACCAAATTGGTGCAGAAAATACAGTGAAATAAATAACTACCAATTTGGTAAACTGCCAAGACCATTAACTACATTAAAATAACTGTTAATGATCAATAATTGCCAAAATGAATTTACAGACAATATTTTAAATGCCTAATTGGCAATTATTATAACACAGGAGCCTTTGTTATAAAGAAAATAATTCAGAGCTGTGTTATGACAATCTTTGACATAAACACAGCCACAAAATCACATGTTGGATTTACTAAATACCTACATTTGCCCCTTTAAATCAAACATGTGTTACAAATAAAACAATAAGCACTGTGACACCATATAATCAATTTATCATATGGTGCCTTTGAGGTAAAAGACACTACTTGGGTAACTGGTCGAACACAGAACCACACAACATTTTCATCCGGTCACTAGACACCCACTTGGTGAAAATGTCGGCTACAAGGCGTGCACGGAACTTGACAATAGCACCTTGTGCGTTGCGCTTGAGCTTGAAAATCCACTTATTTTCACGGATATGGCTATGGCTTGGCCGGGGCTTAATTTCAAAAACTGATCTCTTCTCGAGAGTATCTAGTTCTTCGGCCATAGCTGCCTTCCACTTGTCACTCTCAGGTGACGACATAGCTTCCTCATAGGTTGACGGCTCTTGTACCTTTGCGCAGTAAACACGCACAGAATAAGTCTCCGCTTCACCATTGTCAACTTCTGGTTCAACCTCTGCATCTCTTGGTTGTTCAACGTCATCATCGCTGTCTGAATCCACAGCATGGGTGGGATTGAAGTCATACTCATCTGCTTTGTATTTCTCTTTTAAGTGGACTTCACACCAAGCTTTAATATCTGGCCTGCTGCGCAATGCAGTACGCAGACCCGGGGCATAATAATATACATCCCACTGCCCTTTTGTGGCACCCGATTGCCTTTGGACTTCCTCCTTTTCCCAACCTGGCTTATGGGGTACAGGCACCCTGTGCGCTACCCTGGTGGGTCTCAAAGGAGTGGTGGCAATCGAAAAACCTTTGTTACGCGTCGATACAAAAGGAGGGATATCTTGGGTCGGAAATCTCTGCGCTGCAGGTGGTGGAACTGTAGCTGGAGCAACTGGTGGGGGCACAGGAAAAGTACGCGCTGGACGTGGAGCTATTGGAGGTGGAACCTCATCCTCCGAGTCACTTGACTCATTGGGTGATGACCTGTACGTGCTTTGGTCAGGATCAGTCTGAAAAAGACTGTCACCCACATGGGTTCTTACCACATCCTTATACAGGCGCGTCTCGTCAAACTTGACGTGTTTAGACTCATACACATCACCTGTTATCGGATCCCAGATCCTAAAACCCCTAGTTCCCATGGCGTAACCCACCATAATGCCCTTCCAGGCACGTGACTCTAACTTGTCACTCCTACTTGGCTTTGGCACATGCACATAAGCCAAGGAACCTTGAATCTTTAACTGTGCTAAGGACACTGGGCGTTTCCAAAACAGGACATAAGGGATTTTATTTCCCAGACGAGAGTGAGGATACCTGTTCTTTAGGTAGACCAGGGTGATTGCCAATTCGGCCCAGAGTGGCTTTGGCAGGCCAGCACCGAGTAACATGGCTCGAATGCTGTTTAGAACCGTACGGTTCACTCGCTCTGCCACGCCATTCATTTCTGGACTATAGGCATTAGTCCTTTGTATGCTCACACCAAGTGAGGTTAAGAACTGCTCAAATTCACTAGATGTGAACTCCCCACCTCTGTCTGTGCGGATTGCTTTGATTTTCTTACCGGTTGAACGTTCAATACGCGCGTGAAACTTCTTATAGGTTTCAAATACTTGATCTTTGGAGCGCAAAGGAAAAATCCAAGTATATACGCATAATAAATACTTCGCTTCCCCTAGGGATGGGACAGGACAGGACCCCCATAGGTCCATGTGAAGTAATTCGAGGGGCTCACTAGCTACTAGCAGACTTTCAGACTTAAATCCTGCCCTGGTGGATTTAGACAACTCACAAATGTCACAAATGGCATTTGACACCTTTTGGTGCAACTCAATACCCTTAACATTAACATTGTTCAATAAATAATTTAAACCCTTTGTGTACATGTGTCCAAAATGTTGGTGCCACATGTTCACAGAAACACTGTAATTCCCAGGCTTACCCGTTGGACTTGGCTCTGTTGCACGAGTTTCAGACTTATTTAAATTGGAATTACTATTTTGTCTGTACTTAACAGGCCCTTGAATACGGTAGAGTCCATCCTCTAATTCACCGTACAATGAGCAAACCTTGGAATTAGTTTTATACACTTTCATTAAATTATTATAAATTGACACATGGTATTTTGCACAATCAATTTTGCCAATAGAAATGAGATTACGCTTAAAGTTTTTCACAAAGTACACATTTAGAAGTTTGATCTCATGAGGGGCTCCTTGCACTTGCACTATGAGCTCAATAGTACCACGACCGATGATACTTGATGAGCCCTCACCCAACTCTAGGCGCATGGGTTGAAGTTCTTCGAACTCGCAGAACATTTCCCTGTTGCCACAAACATGGTGTGATGCACATGAATCCAAGTACCATGCCGTTGAGGTGACATCCACACTTGCACTGCACACCTGAGGTGACTTTGGAACAGTTGGTTCACCTGGTGCGTTGGCAAACCATGCAGACTGTGGCTTATGTGCTTTAACCGGTACACTAGGCGCTTTGCGCCCAACTCGGCGTCTTCCTCGGCCACGGCCACGCCCTTGTTGCCGTGATTGGCCCTGCTGTGGCTACTGAGACCTCGGCACCTTTGGTTTAGTGCAATCACGTGCGTAGTGACCCTTGATGCCACAGTTGTAGCAGGTGATTGACTGCAGACGAACCTTGCTGTCACTGGATGAAGCACCACTATCACTCACTATACTATGGCCTTTAAGACTTAATGAATAAGTCGTAGCCGCCTCGAGAGATTTTTCACTAAGTTTCCTACGGTTGTTTTCTAACAATAACGCTTCTTGGACCTTCCATTCTGGGCAATCTCGTATGAAATGTCCTCTTTTGTGGCAGTTGAAGCATGTCAGGGACTCTGAGTTTGACATTTCCTTTCTGGTCCTGACATCTTGTTTGGAATGCTGCCTACATCTCCAACAGGTGATTCCTGCATGGTCCTTCCTGCTGCTTGACTTGGTTATGTCCTTCTTGGACATCTTGGCGATCTGAAAAACTCAAAAGACAAGACAATTTCTGCTCAAATTGAAGAATTTGCAATTTCTTACTGATTTTTGTCCAAATTCACTTTTGGGCAATTTTGGATGCTTGTCCTGGTCCAATTAACCACCCTCTGCTACCAATTGTTGTGGAATACGTTTGCCCAGGACCCACGAGCTCCGTAATTGTCAAGAAATTGGTGGAAATCAAATTCTTGCAATTTTTGGAAATTTTGATTTTGGATGGAAAATCCGAGATCGCTCGGCGGGACTCGGTGGCCCGGCTGCGGCCAAAAGTATACGGATTCCCGTCGATCCAAAAGTCGGCCCTAAATATGCTTCTGAGCGCTCCGGCGATAGGCTGGCTGTGTTCCTCATACCTTGCTTGGTACCTGGCAGTAATTTCAGAATTTCGACTCAAATGATACGCACTGGACATCAAAAATACCGGAATAAGGTAAAAACCAAAAGTGCACCGAATGGTGCTTTGCTGCGGTACGATGTAGGGAGTTCTCGCTGAATTCCAGCCGCATGTGGGACGAGCGGCTTCTGGCTGACGTACGTGAACGTCGATTCGCGCACTACGTCTCGGAACCGGCGACGTGACTTTGCGTACTTCTTCGGCCGCGTAAAAGCTCTCGGCGGCCGCAAACAAACTGCTTATATGCCGCAAGTGAATTAATGCATGTAATTTCGAGAAAACTCACTCTCAAACAGTCCAAACATGTAAAACAACTTGTTTATTGGCAGGAGCACTTCACAGGTGCCATCTTGGCTGAACCTGGGCAGGAAGGAGAAGGCCCGGGACAAATTGTAGTCTCGGGCTGAATAAAAGCATTAAGTCATTGCTAAAAATAGCCACTCATCACCTAGGTGATGGAAATGCCTTGTAAAATAGAGAACTGATGTCATACATCTAGATCACTTGACATACAGTTCTCTAAAAGGAGAAATGACAAACAAATGAACCAAATTGGTGCAGAAAATACAGTGAAATAAATAACTACCAATTTGGTAAACTGCCAAGACCATTAACTACATTAATAATACCAAAATAACTGTTAATGATCAATAATTGCCAAAATGAATTTACAGACAATATTTTAAATGCCTAATTGGCAATTATTATAACACAGGGGCCTTTGTTATAAACAAAATAATTCAGAGCTGTTATGACAATCTTTGACATAAACACAGCCACAAATGGACTGAAATCACATGTTGGATTTACTAAATACCTACAAAAATCACCCCTCCGAACCGGAAACAGAGAACTGCCCAGTACTACCAACCAGCGAAGTACTGGAGAAGTGACGCTGATTCGCTTTCAGTAGCGAAAACGCAGCTTATCAATTGGAAACGAGGGGACGAACCCATCGTTAATACAAAGAGCGTAGAGTACTATAATACTATGGTGAAGACACCGGAAGTCGCACCCAACGCTGAAACACCTGATCCACAAACCTCAGAAGAAACTAAGGTCACCAAGTGCAGATTAGGTAAACAGGACGCAAGTCGCCCCTTCCTATTCGGATTGGGGGACAGCGAATGATAGCCGTCCTCGACTCAGGCGACGGCTATTCATTTATTTCTCGGGATCTGGTCGATAAATTCGGGCTGCTCGAAGAGATGGAGGAAACTGGACCCCGTTTGTTAGTGCAAATACTTACAACGGTGGTTCGACCAGAAGGCCGAGTCGATGTTAAATTTTTATGGGAGCACGGAACGGAAACGCAACCATTCATTGTGCTACCAACTTACGAATCTACAATTCTAATCGGGCAGGATCTAATGGAAAAGTTAAAAATCCAAGCCAACCCGATTACGAGGTCCTGGAACTGGATTCAAATTGAGGCGGAACCTCGATAGATCGTAGTTCCAACCGACTTCATATGGAATTAGTAGACGAGGGCGACGAGTGAGACAACACGAATATGAAAAAATTCGTGCAAGATTATGACATGAAAGCCTTCAGTAAGCAGCTTCAAGAGGAAAACCTCATTCAGACGCTCGTGATAGAAGCAAATCTTGACGTCACTCACGCCAAGCAACTCGAAAAAATGTTACAACGACATCGTGATATTTTGAACAAAACTCCAGGTCGAACCCACATCACTAAACACGAGATTGTGTTAGCGACAGACACACCAATCCGAGTACCTTTTAAGGAGATGAATCCTCAAAAAAGAGAAATAATTTGTGCTATTTGTCAAGACCTACTTGATAAAGGCATTGTATCAAAAGCCATTGGCGAATACGCCATGAGAGTGGTGTTGGTCATGCGTCCAGTATCTGAGCCGAGACTATGCATTGACTTTCGACCACTGAACAAGATCACAAAGATTGATCCGATACAAATGCCAGCCATCGAGACGATTTTGAGGGAGTTAAGTCCCTTCAAATGGATCACCACGATGGATCTATCAAAAGGATACTGGCAGGTGGAACTGGAGGAAGCTGACAAAGAAAAGACAGCATTTTATTCACCTATAGGGAGATTGATGTTCAACGTCATGCCCTTTGGGTTAGTAAACGCTCCAGCGACTTTTCAGAAGCTAATGCACACAATACTAGGAGACGCCTTGTACAAGTATGCATGGGCGTATCTGGACAATATCATTATCTGTTCGGAGATGTTCGAGGAACACCTCGTACATGTAAATGACGTCATTCAACGACTCAAGGATGCAGGATTGCATGTTCACCCAGAAAAGAGTAAATTTTGTCGGAAAGAACTCAATTTCCTGGGATATAAAGTCGGAGTCGACGACTTATCCATCGATCCGGAAAAAGTCCGAGCGATTGAACAATTTCCTGCTCCTACTGATATTAAAGGAATTCAGCGGTTTATGGGAATGGTCAACTTCTTCAACCGGCTGTTGCCAAATCTGGCCGACGTCGCCGCCCCATTAACCGATTTACTGAAAAAACAAAAGGATAATTCGTTCGATTGGAACGAGGATTCGGCCAAATCTTTCGACAATATTAAAAAATTGTTGATGGCAACAGGAAAAGTCCCATTGCCCGATTTGACGAAACCATTTATTCTTCACACAGACGCCAGCCGAATTGGCTTGGGCGCCGCACTTTTACAGCACCACCTAGTGGACGGTGTGGAACAAGACGTCCCGTGTCTGTTTATCAGTCGAAAAATTCAAGGAGCCGAGAATTACTCGGCAACAGAATTAGAGTGTCTAGCCGTCGTCTGGGCCGTTAGAAAATTCCGAGCTTACTTGGAATACACTAACTTTGAAGTCCTAACGGACCATCAAGCCCTAAAATGGTTAATGCGCTCAAAAAGTCGTCAGGACGCTTAGCTCGTTGGCAACTCGAGTTAATGGCGTTCAATCTGACAATCAATTACAAACCAGGGAAAGACAACGTCGTCGCAGACGCCTTAGCTCGGGCTCCGGCCGACAATCCGATCGAACCCGACGAAGATGGTGACGATGATTCCAAACTCAGTTATTGTCCAGCGCCAACGCGCAATTGGGACTTGGGCAATGGCAAAGAACTCCCAAAAGAGCGACTTGTCTCAACTGATGATCGTTTTTGTGGATTTTGGACTCGTACATGGCAACCCGTGTCAAAGACGGAGATAGAACTCTCTTCTTGGAATAATTCCCATAAGAAGAACGACAAGATACATGCTTTTTTAACAAAGGCCTGTAAGTCCACATATACAACGATCCCAACTAGAAAAGAAATTATCAGTGAACAGCGGAAGGACCCCTTCGCAAGTAAATTTATTCAATTTCTGATGAAGGGAGAATACCCAACTGGGTGGCATACCCAAGCGGATCAAGATCGCTTTGCGGCAGATGCCGGAGCGTACTTGATGGACAACAGCTTGCTCGTAAAACATCACCCAAACTTTCAGGAACACCTGACAGGTGAGGAGAATGCAGTAAAAGTCGTCATTCCGCAATCATGAAGAAACGAATTTTATGGAGTTTACACGGTCACCCCTTAGCCAGTCACGCGGGAGTGAGCCGAACGCTTCATCGAGGTCAACAAATTTATTTTTGGCCCCGAATGAAATGGGACATTCTGAATTACATTAGAAGATGCTCTCGATGTCAAGCGTGTAAACCTCGCAGGAAATTATCCTGCGAAAATATCGCTTTGGGTCCCTATGCACCATTCGATTGCTGGAGCATCGATTTAATGGGACCAAAACCCCAACCAAAAGAGGGAATACCCACTTATTGATTATCATGGATGTAGCAACCCGTTGGCCAGAGATTTTTCCAATGAAAAATCCTATGGCCGAAAAAATTGTTAATTGTCTTTACGACGTCGCGCTACATTTTGGCTTTCCTCGAAAAATAATTTCGGATAATGGGCCACAATTCATCGCACGTATTTACAAGCGATTCTGTCAAAAATTCGACATTCAAACATCGCACACATCAGTCTACCATCCACAAGCGAATCCTGTGGAAAGACTGAACCGTGACATTAAATACGCTTTGGCAATTTTTACGAATGTACACTCCAGATGGGACGAATATTTGCGAGAATCGCATTTAGTATTCGGACCACGGTTTCAAGAACGCGTGGGTTTTCACCAGCATTCTTGAATTTCGGTCGAGAGTTACGCATTCCATGGGATCCTCGAATGTACGAGGAGGAATTGACCATCGTATCCGGAAACCGCATGAGTACGTCAAAAACTCAATAAAATCATTTCAGCGACATACAACCATATGATGTCGAATATTTTCGAAATGCGAGGACGAACTGATAATGGAGAAAACTCCACAATTACGTTCAAAGTCAATGACCTCGTATGGAGAGATACTCATGTGTTGTCTGACGCAGCAAAAGGCATAACAGCAAGTTTAGCCGATAAAAGAGAGGGACCATGCGTTGTCACCGATGTGTACGGCGGAGGCGCGTATGGGATAAAATTGCTGGCGTCAAACAAAAAATTCCGATCCATAAATGGAAGAGAATTAACCCCATACTTCCCCGAGTTCACTCAGGAAATATGGGCGGAAAACCAAAAAGAGCCAGATGACATCACGGGCGACTCGGTGAATGCACTAATCATTCAGCATGATGTCATACACGTGGAAAAGGAGAAGGCATCTCCAGAATCCACGACAGACCAAATTGTCACTGGAGAAGGAGGTGAAATCTCAGGGAGGGAGGAAGCTCGTATGGAAATGAAGGAAAACCTCCAATCCATACAAGAATATAATCCATTAACCAATCCGTTAACAAAAGAACATAAAAAATTCATAACGGAAAAAGATCTTCTAACAAAGAAACAAATAATAAACCCCGTAGATAAAACCACAACTTCAAAAACAATTTTGGATCATTATAATTTCCGTCGCAGAAAGGGTAATCTTTTCATACGCAATGGAAAAATAACGGGGAGGTAGAGAAAATAAAGGAAAGATGAATCGATCCGAGGAAAACCTCGAGATCAAGAAAATTCGCCTAAGTGCGAAAAGCAGGTTCTGAAGGATCCCGGAAGGAGTGCCTTCTAGGATCTAATTGGAAGCCCCAACTGGAATTAAGAAGCGACAACAATACGATGACGTAATTAATCCAGGCCGGGGACCAATTGTCTCGCGAGATCATCCCATAACGAGACGACAGAACAAATCCGCAAGTCATTCAACGCATGGTTACCGTAAAATTAACCACGCGTCTGAGCTCCTAAGTTATATCAAAGGAAAAGTTTTGACATGCGAGGAAAACATAGGAAAAAGGAGGGAAAAACCTCCTCCGACCACAAAACCGAGGATTCCCTCGAGATCGAGGCGGGTGACGAACCGATGGCAGTGGATAAAAATCCAGCAGTCATTGAACCCGTCAATGTGGAGGTAAGATCGAAGTAGAAAAACGAAACTTTCTGACTAAATCGGGAATTCCCGATTTTTATCAGTAAAGTTTAAACTTTTATTAAACAGAAAAAAATGCTCTGTTTTTTGGCTATTTTGAAATTTTGAAAAGGAAGTTTTTCGGTCCTTTGTCCAAAGTGCAAGGATCGACGCCATTACCACGTGGACGGCCAACCCACTTGATGATCGGCAAATTTCACGATTTTCTCGAGTTTCTTGAATTAGATTTTCTTCCTACTTTATTTTAACACGGTTCCCTTTCTAAATTTTTAGCAACCAGAACTCCAGACGTGGGATGAGCTTCCGGGACAACACCCGCCCGGAACCTTTATAAGGAAGATTCCTGCTCCGGTGTGAAGAGCATTGGACATGCCAGGGGTTAACCCATGGACCGTTTGCCAACGTTTCGGAAGGGCAATCCATCGCAGATGGGGTCCTTATAATAAGCGCGAAAATGAATAAACGCGAACGCGAATTTCATTCGCGCCTATTCATATTTATCATATGAATAAGCGCAAATCGAAATATTTCGCGGATATTCATACCACAAACTCCAAAAATGTTATTTTCGCGCTTATTCATATGATAAATGTGAATAAGCGCAATTGCAAACTTTTTGTGGGAAAAAAATGAATAAGCGTGAATTTTTTTGATGGACGCAAAATGCGAATTTTTATGCTGCAAACGGTGCCTCGGTGACGGCCCGCCATATACGCGATCTTCGTCCTTTTTAAAATCGAAATTTTTACAATTTAAAAACTATTTTTAAATATTAATATTAATAATAATAAAATATTAAGAAATTTATTCCTTTATTATTATTATTATTATAAACTCGCGATTTAATAATTAGAGTTATAGTTAATTTTTTTTTCTTGGAAATTAAATTTTTATTATTTTTTCTTTATACAGTATATGCTGTGCGGTCCGAACATTGGTGGGTCCTGGAAAAGTGTCCGGTGCGCAGAGTGTTCAGTCGTCACGTTGGACACCGGACACTTGATCGAGACCCGTTCGATCTAAGATCTAATAAAAATTTAATTTCCAAGAAAAAAAATTAACTATAACTCTAATTATTAAATCGCGAGTTTATAATAATAATAATAAAGGAATAAATTTCTTAATATTTTATTATTATTAATATTAATATTTAAAAATAGTTTTTAAATTGTAAAAATTTCGATTTTAAAAAGGACGGAGATAGCGTATATGGCGGGCCGTCACCGAGGCACCGTTTGCGGCATGAAAATTCGCATTTTGCGTCCATCAAAAAAATTCGCGCTTATTCATTTTTTTTCCAGAAAAAGTTTGCAATTTGCAGTTATTCATATTTTGTGTATGAATAACCGCGAATCAAAATATTTCGCAGTTGTTCATATTCGCGTTTATTCATTGTTTTTACATTCGCTGTGATTCATAATTTCCGCATTCGTGCTTATTCATATTCGCGCTTATTCATATTCGCGCTTATTATAAGTCCTCTGCAGATGGAATCGGACGATGCCCTTGTTTCGACGTTATCCGACAGCCGAGAAAACTCGGTTGGATCAAGAGATCCCGCCATATTTGGATCCGCCGGGTCCGTTGTGGCACCCGCTTCTCGAGGAATTGTATCCTGGAACAATTCAGGAGCAATACGCTTATTACAGGTGGAGAGAAGCAACGAGTGACGCCGCCCGTGCAAGAACCGCACGAGAGTACATGGAGGATGTACGACATGACGCATTGCGAGCATGCGTAGCCGCCTTACGGCAAGAAGGCGAGACCGACGAACAGGTGCGAGACCTGATCGCGGCGGTTTGTGCAGGAGGACCTCGACCAGAGAGATGGAACACGGGATTGATCACTTCGCAGCGATTAAATCACCAATTACATCACATTGGCGT
The DNA here is from genome assembly GCA_000239455.1 of Strigamia maritima. Lineage (NCBI taxonomy): Eukaryota > Metazoa > Arthropoda > Chilopoda > Geophilomorpha > Linotaeniidae > Strigamia > Strigamia maritima. The sequence continues at coordinate 6,969 of JH430366.1, read as the reverse complement.
GTTTGGCCGAAGTTTGCGAATGCCAACGCGCAAAGGCAAGCGAAAGCCTGCCACGACGGCCGACAACCTCACAAAGAGAAGAAGAGGAAGGTCGAACCGATGTCGACGGAAAACCGAGAGAAGTCTCGACCAACCGTTAGATCGGTAGTCGCCGTCACCTCGCGAAGGTCGAGCCGATCGAACACTCCAGTTGAACCAGAGCGTGCGAACGACGACCATCTCGATCGCCGGAATTTGTGTCTACAACCGTGGACCGAATCAGAGAAAGCTCTGAGTTGAGAAGCGCGTGACCGGGGCATCTGAAGACGAAATCGCCGGAAATATTTCCGTGAGCGACGTCGTATTGAGAATCTAGATCAAGACGCGCTTGATCTGAATTTGACCAAGCAACAGACGCTCAGAAATTCGCTCGCTAGCCGCTTTGGTTCTCCCAGCGATCAGCGCGCACTATCAAAGTTGCAGGAGAAAGCCGCTTGGTTTAAAGCTAAACTCCACTCCGTAGCCAGTTGTCGATTACGGTTCGCAATCCTCCACCGAGGGAAATGGATGTGCAAGCTGAACTTAATATCGGGCTCTGCCAAACGTATATTGACCTTCTTGGTGGCTCGTGACCCTGGCGTGACCTTGGTGGACAGTGGAAGCGATGTCCAAATGAAAAATATGCTCTTTGATAAAATCCAGTAAACCTCGCATAGGTTTTTCGCAAATATCTCCGCAACCGTTAGTCCGATCGAGCTGCGACAAAAACCATCGGATTCCTCTCGTTTTTCCGGTTCTGATGCATATAAATACTTGGCCCAACCAAGCCTAAATGTCCTTGAAAATCGCGAATGATGTCATGGAAAATTCCACAAACTTGAAAATGGCGGTCCGTTGCCAAAATGGCGATATCTCGCGAACGGTTGAGCTTACGACGATGAAATTGGCATGGTTGGATTCGCCTTGCCCGTGCGCTTCGAATGGTGCCTGTTCAGCCTTGTAGCATCAAACTCGCCGAGTTATTTAGCGAAAACCGGAACCCCACAAAAACCTACAAAATGTAATAAATGTTATTTATGAAAAGAAACACTCGTCTATAAAAATAACATAATAGGTTTATTTGGGATAAGGAAACGAAGACCAGCTCAGGTTAGACTACTGTGGACCAGTTATGTCCATCTAGAGCAAGTGCCTCTACAAAGTTCAGTTATGACTTATATAACTTCTTGTCACATGATAGGCACATGTGACAAGCACAATGCAGAATACAAGCTAAGGCAAGGCAGTAGATGAGACACATTGGTGCTGACACTACTGCCATCTCTTGGCAAAATTAACAACTGAAATGTCAAAAGCATTGCCATTACATCAAGATAAATATGGCAATGCATGAAATATATCTTATATATTATTCTGAACACTAAAACAATTATAATTAAGACTTTC
>JH430365.1:23966-77138 GCA_000239455.1 Strigamia maritima | reverse complement strand
GTTAACTTTTGAATGGTGAGTTTTGTTAATAATATCTGTAACTTTACCTCTGATGACTGCTTTTTCATGAGATGGATAGTGCTGTGATAAACACTCTGCTTCTACTGCTAATCTAAGATTGTCAATTTTGGTTGGTTTAGATTTTTTAGGAATAAAATTGGGCCCAAGATTTAAAATTTGAAATTCTTCTATTGTTAGCTCTCTATCTAAACGATTCACAATGTTATTTTTAGCTGTTTTATCTCGTGTGTTGGAAGGCAGTATTATTTCCTCAACATAATCAAATCCTTCACTGTTACTTATAGAGACTTATAGAGACTAAATTTTAAATCTTAATTAGGATATGCATTAAAAATAGATGTTTTAAATTACAGTGTAACTACCGTATTTTGTCGATTAAAGGCCGCGGCCTTTATTATAAATTGCGGCCGAGGGGTGCGGCCGTAATTCGAGGGCGGCGTTTAATTCGTTTGGTCATAAATTGCCTTGCATGTACGCAACTTTTTAAATTGTAAAACCTGTGTTTAATCGATTTTAATGTATTTAATACGTGCAAACGTATTAAAAACGTATTAAAATCGTTTGAACACATGTTGTACAACTTAATAAGTTGCGTACTAGACAAAACGATACGTAAACATTTCGAATAATGGCCGCGACCGTAATTCGAGTGCGGCGTTTATTTCGAATTACAGCCAAAGGGCGCGGCCATAATTCGAGGGCGGCCGTAATTCGAGGGCGGCCTTTAATCGACAAAATACGGTATTAACTTTTAAGTAGAAATTGCAATCTCGAACCAGATTTCTAATCTCGAGATTTGAAGATTCAGAAATCACATTCTCGAGATATGAATCGAGATTCGAGATTTAAAAAATAAATAAAAAAAAAGTTGAAAAAATGGTAAAAAAAATTTATTTTAAAATTGAAAACTTAATTGCCCTATAATTTTTTTCCTTGAAAGTTTTAAGTAGAGGAAAAAAATTTTAGGGCAATTAAGTTTCCAATTTTGCATCCTGTAATTTGTTACAAAACAGTTTATTTCATAAACGAGTATACCACAATACTGTAATCTGGGATCACAGACAGTACTTATGCTGTATATTTTGACCTATTCAGTATGAATGCGACAATCTATTCGGAGGAATGTATTTTTTACCCAAATGGGTCGATAGAATATCGCAATTCTACATCTGATGATTATTTGAATGAGGTAAATGCAAAGAAAAATTGCGTTTCATTTGTTACGTCATTTTTAAGTTGCTGGCGGTGGAAATTTTCATTCGATGAATTATTTTACAACGCTACCACTAGAAGTTTAACTTACAATTTTAGTGGTGAAGTCTACCATTCTGGAAATTACAACAAGACATCTGAAGATTCCAGTGTTGTTCTTTGCATACCACCGAGTTTATATCCAGAATATTATTTTTTGGATACTATTTTTGTTATCCTTTGTGTATTTTCAATTTTGTGTTTGATTGGGGCATTTTATTTACATTTAAAATCATCAAAAATCAGTCATTACGACGTCAAGCCAATGTTATGTCACATGTTTTGCTTGAGCACAATATATGTTACAGAAGTTGTGTATACAGTGTTTTCAACTAAAAATGCAGCTGAATGGCAAATTATAGCTGTAGAAGCATTTCAAATTGGTTCTGAAATATCAACTCTAACTTGGCTGAATGTTATAACTTTTGATATGTGGAATCAATTTCGTCCAAAGTATGAAATGATCCAAATTGAACATACATGCAAAGGATTTGCTTGCCGGTGTTTATATACCTTTTCCATATCTTTATTGATTATAACAATTATAATTGTTCCGGGAATATTGATATCATCAGTGAATTCAGTGCTATCAGATATCTTCGGTCTGAGAAATGACTGGCTCATCCAAATTGTCTATTTGAGCAGTTATACTTTCTTGAACAGTGCCAATTTATTATTTTCCATACTGACTATGATAAATGTGCGTAAAGCACAAAAATCACTTTCAGACGTTAATTGTTGTCGAAGAAATAAATCAATGTAAGTTATTGATATTGTATACTTACGGTATGGTACCGTAATTTAAATTTATTTTATTTTCTAGGTTGCGAATTGGAATGAATATTTGGATTATATCTGGATTTTCATTTTTGTGTGGATTGATAGGGCATTGTTTGCGTGAAATTAATTTTTTATTACCTTTATTACCAGATGCGATTATGGCTCTTCAAGGTTTTTTTCTGTATGTTCATGCGTGCAACGATGGTGTACATGGCATTTGTATAATGCAAATAATAAAATCTGTAAAAGTAAAATTTCAGAGAAGTTGTTAGTTACCGTATAATAAATCAACTGCAGTATGCTGTATTGTTTTCCCAGATTTCTGAATAATTACTAAATAATTTTTTATCAATAGATGGCGTTAGTTATCAGCCAAGTAAACTTGACTATACTCTATTTATCATTTCGTGCGCAAAACTCCCATTGGTTAATAACCTATATTGCATCGAAAGTATATGTTGTGGCATCTTATTTTAATCCCCTAGTTGAGCTGAGTCGAAAAATCATTGTTTTGTAGTCCAAAAATGTGCATGCCATTGTTAACAAATGAAAATGCTTGTAAAATATTTTTAAAAAATTATTTACATATGGGTTTTTCTATTGTTGCGCACATTTTTTGGCTATGAAACAATGATTTTTTGACTCTGATCGACTAGAGGATTAAAATAAGATGCTACAATATATCCTTTCAGTACAATATAGGTCATTAACTAATGGGAGTTTCGTGCACGAAATAATAAATAGAGTATAGGGTTAAGGATTGCGCAGAATGTTCTCGGGAACTATCTTCTTTAGGATGCATGGAGAAAGGAAATTCAGCTAGCGACGTCAGTTGCCCGTCAAAATCGATGCACAACACCGTCGGACAACTACATTATTATTATCCGCTCAAATTACATTAACTTTTAATGCATCACAAAACACCACAGGCACACTGAACGCAACCGTGTCCAACAGGTAAGAAAGGGCCACGTAAAGTAAAAGTTTGTGGTTTTTGCGGAGATGTGTTTTTACTTTGCCGTTGCGTTGTTGATCTGACCGCTTTGACGGTCGTTTACTTGGGGGCCTCGGCAGTTGTGCTGCTTTTTTGTGATGATTAATCTTTTTCTAATGATGCTCTACAACTGTGCATTTGGAAATTTTTTTGTTTCTCTTTTAGTTACCGAGTTTTAGCGAGAGAATTGATGATAACCATGATGATAACCTTTGACTCCAAATTCAAGATCACCAGCGAGTTGTTGGCAGCCCTAACCTTGCTGACAAAAACCTAAACTCTATGTAACAATTCATGCACGAAACTCTCATTGGTTAATGGCCTATGCATTGTACTGAAAGTATGTATTGTGATATCTTATTTTAATCTTCTAGTCGAGCTTGAGTCGAAAAATCATTACTTTGTAGTCCAAAAATGTGCGTGCCATTGTTAACAAACGAAAACGCCTGTAAAATATTTAAAAAAATTATATACATTATATATATAAATTATATACATATTGTTGCGCAATTTTTTGGCTACAAAACAATGATTTTTCGACGTAGCTCGACTAGAGGATTAAAATCAGATACCACAGTATATACTTTCAGTACAATTCAAAAAAAGTCACTTTCAGTTTCGTGCACGAATTGTTGGATAGAGTTTAGACGCCAAATACCTCGGCAACAATTACCTCGCATGACAATAACCTCGCGTTACTTAAACCTAGCCTTAAAAAAATCTCACCAGACTAAAAATTCTTTTAAACCACGCCACTGCAAACATATATTAATTTGTAACCTATTTTTAAGCTTCCAATGAAATATGAGTCTCTGCCATTGTAAAAGTGTAAATTGGCAATAAAAACGACTAAACATATTTACGTAAAAAAATGTTTTTATTTTTCTTTAAAATGTTTTCATAAACTCAAACCAATCTGTTATCCAATAGGTTTAATAATTATCATCAAAAATGCTTGATTAAGTAAAATGATCTAAAGTCATTGAGACCTTACTGTTGAAAGTGCCGCTGAATGTGTCAACAGCGCAGCAGAAATAGCTTTACAGCTAAAAACCTATAACACTACATTGGCCTCTATTATAGACAGTTTAAAAAAATGTTTCCGAGTCATTATGTTATAACCATTCATTCTTAAAAGTAATTCAAATGACTACGGAAAACCAATTTATTGCACATACACAAGAGAGATAAGAGACAATCCTATATATTTGCCCACCATAAATCCTCCTATTAGAAACAGGGTGTGGTTATTTATTTCAGCCTTTGTCGACCATCAAGAAAGTAATTTTAGCAACTGCTGTAATTAGAGAATAGGCCAGATTCACTAAAATATTAGTTCAACATAAGAACTACATACAAAAAGCTAAAGTATTCTCATTTTTCATTAAGTGCATTCAATATGAGTTATCAAAGATATGACGTAAAAAAAGTAACTTCCTGTTTTGATGAGTCAAATAAGTGAAGACAAAATGACTTCGAAATCGATGAAATGAACCGACCCCGCGCCGATCCCAAAACACCACAGGTTGACATGCTTCGATCGATGATTTTCATACCAGAGGGTTTGCGCAACTGAAATTTGCACAAACATATGTCATACGTTGACACTTGATTGTTAAAACATACAAATCGACATAACAATTAAATTTCTACTTTCTACTTTCTACTTATGCATAACAAAGCAATCAGCCTGCTTCCGTTTTTGCAAGCCGCCATTTGCAAAAATGACGGGCCAACGACATAGTTTTACGCAGTACGTGAAAATAACAAACCATCGCCATCACCACCACAGACACCCCACCACCGTTGACGGCAACAGGTATTTGAATCAGGTCCGAGTGACACCACATTGTTACGTTGTTATGTTAATTTTTTGTTTGCGCAAACACTCATCACGTATAAACGTAAACATATGAACGCATGAATGTACACATGTACAAACGTATAACTTTTTAATTTATACGTTTGTACATTCATGCATACATACGTTTTTTTGCTATAATAATTTGTCATTTGCATCATAAATTCGAATCAGAATCAGATGTTTCTATCAAATCAAGCAACAAAGTTTTGTTCAACAAATTCTTTAGATAACTTTATTCTAGCTTGCATTTTGTAATAGTTAGATCGGCAGCCATTTTGATGTCAACAACAGCTTTGTGCATGCTCATAATTATAACATATTGGCGCGTTCAAACAATAAGTGAGTGACTTCTTTCAATAAGTAGAAGTCAATACGACTTACGAATATTAAATGTACCTATTGTTTAACCAGAGCCATCGCCAGAGATGGCTCATCAGGCTTAAGTGAAATTTAAATATAAACTTTTCCAAATCAGTCCTGTAGATACAGAATATATTAAAATAAAAACTTCAATTTTAATGCATTCCTCTTCATTTTAGATAACTTGATTTAACACTTAAATTATTCAAAATTTCTTGTATAAAACATCTACTTCAATTCATATCTATACAGTAATTTGCTTGTGGAATTTTATATGGTAGTTTAGAATAAAATATAACTACTTAACCATTAAGTAGTTAAAATTTTATTCTATACCAACATATCAAATTGCCATTAAAAACAAATTGTATACAAAATTTCTTGTTTTCCAATAACTTTTTACTGATTTGCTCAAAAATTTTAGTGACTCGGGAATTGTCCTCTATTAATGCCTCTTTAGTATACCCCATTACCCTGATATCTACAGTATAACCTGTGCGGTCCGACACAGTTGGGGCACAAAATTTTGTCCGGTCGGGTCAGATGTCTAAACTACACAGGTAATACATAGCTGCGATTGGCCATTTACATACAGTCGTACCTGTGCAGTCCGGACGTAGCGCCGAACGGAAACCTGTCGATTTTTAGCCCTGGGCTTATATCAGCAAACAAGCCTATGAGAGTTTTAATGGGCTTATAATCAAAAAACCGACATTTTTGACCTCCGAAAAAAAAGTCAAGCAGGCTGATTTTTAGAACCGCTTATATCCGCATATAAGCAGGGTAAAGCAGGGTTTTACTGTATTTCTTTGATTAAATTTATTACAAATATCCTACTTTTAAGGATTGACACTGCTTCATTATGTGACACTGGCATCGAGGACATCGGGAAGGGAACGACATGCTTTGTAGATAGCAAAGTAATGCAGTAAAATAAAAACAAATGCTAAATCCCTAAATCCTAGTAATACAGTAAACATTGTAATACATGTTGATCAAATACATTAGGATTGTCTCTAAACACCCATACAGTTAAAGCCTGTAATCATAACAAGAAGGGATATCTGAAATAAATTCACTCATTTTTAAAGCCAATTTATAATTTATGTGCATTCAAAATTAAAAAGGTCATTTCTCATATTTGCTTTATACGGAAAAGAGAGCATTATGCAATGGCAGGCCACCTGCCTAATTTATAATTTTATTTATAATCACAATAGTTGCATTAAATGCTTATACAATCCAGCCTCATTATAGCAAATCATAAAAAATAATACTTCGTTTCATGTGATCATGGTAGATGAGGTTTTCACTCTAATGCTGGATACACTATGCGCAAATCGCGTCGCTTTGCGATTTTGAATGACCCTAAAAAATCGCTCTCCTGATTGACTGAGATTTGGAATCGCAATCAAAAAAGTACTGGCAGCATGGCATGTACTTTCAAAATCGCTTGGCAAAAGACGGTTTTAACCGGAAATAAGCAGATTAAAAATCGCGATTTGCGCCTAGTGTCTCCAGCATAAGCAACACTTTTAATAAGTTTGCAAATTTTCAAAACATTTTTGCTTCTACAGATTTGGCTATAATCAGACTGAAATTTGATCAGAAACAGTTTCTTTTGATGTTGTGTGCTTTTAATTGTTTACTTAACAATTGAAAAACTAACAAATCCTTTCTGACTAAAGTCTATTTACCTATAAGTTTGGAGTAACTCGGATTGGTCAGTGGACTGATCGCAGGAAAGTATTCATACCGTAAGTCATACCATAAGTATGTTTCTTACCGTAAGTCAGTAACCAATGAAAGTAGTAAAGGTCATTTTTGAATAATCCGCGTTTAACCGCCATCTTGAATAAATAGATGGCTCGGTCGAACCGCGTGAAACCGCTATCTTGGATAAATAGATGGCCCGGTTAAACATTTGACGACCGGTTTTGACCGGTTTAGAACTACTTTGTTCCGCGCAACACCATTTAACAGTTAGTTGCCACGACCAATCCGAGTTACTCCAAACTTATAGGTAAATAGACTTTATACGCTTAAGTTTGGCAAAAACTGGGTCTGGAATAAATTCACAAAAAAATCGTTTAGTAATCAAGCCAAAAACTAATTATAGTAGCCGCCTGATATCTTGATGCTAAAATTCAACTGCACATTGCCAACACACTCACCATCACCCTATGTGAATGCTAATGCATGCTACACAAAACATGGTTGCTGCTCGATGTCGTAAATCAAACCAAAAAAAGCAATATGTAAGACAATAATTATTGTTTCTTTCATATTTTAAACGACCTCATTTCACACAAGGGATGTAATTATGTTTGTTACGATCCGATTTACGACAACAACAGCAAACTTTTTTGATTTATCGTACATCCATCATTTGCGATTGTTGTGCGCAGTTGACGATGCCCAGTTCAATTTTAGCATCAAGATATTGGGCAGCGACTGTAGTGATCCTCAGAAATTAAATTTGAGTTATCCTTGTGCACCAAAAATCGCTTTGCTGTGCACAAAACCATTTGGGCGCACTTTTAGCTTTTCTCGCCCAAGTGCTAATTTTTATTGACGCAACAAATTTTGTTATGCACCTTATAGACTAGCAATAGTAAATCAATAACAAAATCCAAATGTTGTGGAAATTGGAATATGTTTAGTAATTCCAGTTCTTGATTTAGTTTACCTCCACTTCGCTACAACCTGTTTGCCAAAGAGCATATTAGGACAGATTAAAACCACTCATTAAAACCATGCAAAGCTAATGAGATCATGTATTTCATTAATTCATAGTATCAAGCAAAGTCAATCAATGATCAAATAGCATAACATTTGTCTTCATATCTTATTGTTTAATGAAAGTGGTCCGGTATTACCAAATCTGGAATTCTGGACAAAATTTATAGCATCAAACCAAAACAACTGATCCATTATTAAAGCCGCAGGTTCCCACTTGTGTTTACACTAGCAGTAACAGTAATGGCTAGTGCTCACTTGCGGACACCGCACAGACTTTTAGTAGAAACTGTTATAACGAACAGTTTTTCTGATTTTTCTGCGATCGTTATAACGAGGTTAGACTGTATTGCTAGTGTGAAACACTTACTTGTCAGTGGAAACCCACACTCGTAATGCCCCGACATTCTTAATTCGGTACCAAACTACCTACTAACAATGTACCGGTATTTTTTATAGGTGACCTGTGTAGCAACACACTGCAGAAATGTAAATACTGCTTAATATTACACAAAAATTCAAATAAATAATTCGATTCCATTATATAATTTGACATGTTACAGCAAAATAGACCAGAACAGATTGAATTGCAAACTTGTAGAAAAATAACTAATAGTCGAATGTGTGTCACATTGCACTTTGGGTTTTGTTTCTTCGTCAAAGCAAACAACATTAAATCACAGATTATTTGTATACGCAAATTTCTCATAAAAACAGACATTTGCTTTTATCGTTTTAATTGTTCATATCACGCACGAAAAGTGTGCACCACACGAACAATAAACTGGCGACAGATAGGACATTCGCTCAAAACCTGACCACATTTAGTGCACGACAACATATGCCCACATTCTAGTAAAACACAATCTATGGGCGCATCCATACAGATTTTGCAAACATTGTCCTCTGGAATCCCTTGCATAACTGAAAGAAATATGAAGTTGGATCAGATTAAGACATCATTTTAAAGGTTACAGCAGGAAAATAAAAAAGATATTTCACTAAACTGTCATTTAGACTGGCAAAAAATACCATCACAAAGTTTTTAGCATCTGAAGTTCAGATTTTCTAACGTGAAAAACGCTAGAAAAACAATGTAAAATGGCGCGAAATGACGTGATGGCACTGTCTACGTCATGCATGGTCACTTTTAGCGCAGTATACACCATAAAGCATGACGTAGATGGTGCCGTCAAGCCATTTGTCACAATTTCTCATTGTTTTTCACTATTTTCACGTTAGCATACCTGAACTTCAGATGCTAAAAACTTTATTTGATGGTATTTTTTGCCACTCTAAATGTGTTGTGTTATTTAGGGTCTAAATGACAGTTTAGTAAAATATCATTTTTTTCTTTTCCTGTAACCTTTAAAAACATACATGCTGCATTAAAAAGTGATTACTCAAGTTTAGACATCTTTTAAATTAAATAACTGTTATCTTGGTATCGTAAAACCCCGCATTAAAATCCATGGGCGTATTTAAACCCAGGGCTAAAAATCGGCTCACTTGACTTTTTTTCAGAGGTCAAAAATGGGGGTTTTTCGTTTATAAGCCCATGGCTTTTAATGCGTTTTACAGTAAAAACTATCAAGAGTCGCAGTAAATTGATCATCAACTCCTACTGTTATTAAATAATTATTTTTTAGTACAATGCGGTTCCGACATTGAGCCGACCAGAGACCAGTACAGTTTAGACACAATTTTGAGACCCGCCCTATGCACAAGTTTGACTAAAATTAATCTGTTGGTTCAACTGCAAACATAAGATAAATGTAAGAATTTTATGTTCAACATCTCAAATTTATTAATTAATTTTGACAATTTTTGGAAAATTATTGATAAATTTATAAATTTTCACAAATTTAGAGATAATTTATCAAAAATTGATAACTTGCACTAAATTTGTGAAATTACTGATAAACTATTGACAAAATTTATTAATTAATTTTATAAATTCTGCAAAAATTTGTCGATTTATGATTTTGACTGCATTTTACCCTTTTTACAAATGCAACTAAACTTGAAAAGTTTTAATAATCACAGACAAATTTTTGATAAATTTCACACATGTTCGAAATTATGTTATTTAAATCCTTCTTTTGCTCCAGATTCTTATGCCCAGCATATTGACACCACAGCCTGGATAAAAACATAATGATAATAAAATTAAAAGTAAAATTAAACATTAATGAACTCAAATTTCAGTAAAATCCATAATCGCACGTCATACATCCCTCAAACAATTATTAGAATCCAGATAGAAATAGAAACAGAAGTGAGAAAAATATTCTTTCAAGTTAAATATAATTGGCCTTGCTTCAAATTACCAATTGCCATAATCCCCACCATCTAGCTCATGGGCAACAATCCAAATTGGCGCCACATGCGCATTGACGCCCACTATATCATCATAGTGCTGTAAACAGCAGTATTTTACACCACTTCCGATAATACTTTGCTAACAACAGCAATAATTCCCAATATAACCGTTTTATTAGTTTTAGTGTCTGTTCTTGTATGTCAATGTTAATTAGTTGTGTCAGATTCCTTTTGTCAGTTAATGGAGTGTATGACCATAGTAGCCTAGCCGCTTACGCTGGTACCCTATTCTCTATTTAACCTACTCTCTCTCTCTCTCCCAATATAGCCCAGTGGGCCTCAATCCAAATCGGAATGCAGTGCACCCACATGACTTTTTTATGGTTCCACTAAAGTTAATTTGATATAAATCACTTTTTAATGCAGTTTTTGTATACCAATAACATTTTGCATTTGATAAACACCTTTGGCATGGTTTTTCTTAGCATCTTCTTGTAGCCGTTTTACTTTTTCAACAAGTTCGCCTTTTTCACAGCACCCACGATACGTCACAAAACTACGGCTTAGAATTTCTTTTAATTGCCTAATACTCAGTTCTTCAACATCGAGTGAAAGCAAATCTTGCATACACAACTTCTTATCACACTCGCCTTCGCCAACAATCTAAAATTAGAAAAAATAAAATTAGGAAAAGATCCACACAGTACCAGCAAGAGGAACCACATAGTTAGAATGATGCTCGGCCATGATTCGTTTCATTATGTATTACTATTCAACCTCGTTATAACGAACTCTGGTCAAAGCGAAAATCCCCAATCGGCACTTATAGCGAAAATCTCGTTACACCGAATGTTTTTCGTTGTTTTTAATTGTTCGTTATAAGGGAGTTGAATGTAATATGTTTTATTTCACTCAGCCAAGCTGTTTGTTTCATTGAAAACAGAATTTTATTTGAAAAAGAATTTTTGTAGTTAATTTCATGAGTAATACAGTAATTGTTTTAATAGTTCACTGGTTAATTTGACCATTTTAATAAAAAAAGTGCATTTGTTACATACCTTCTTTTAACTTCACTTACTATAATAATAATATTTTATATTTTTTTCAGAACTTGTGAGTCGCAAAAAACGACAATCTTTTTTTTAAAAAAAAAAAAAAAAACATTCTTGATATATTTTTTTTTATACAAACAGTTATTTTAGTACTTTCGTTAAAAGTGCACTTTTATGTTTAAAATATTACATTTCGGGGTTAGAAATGCATTATATCAGTTAAGGCTAGATTCCGACCTGCAGTCAACGGGATAGCCTTGGGACGGTCCTAAAAGAACAAGTCTACAGAGCTGTCCCGTCTACAGGGCGCAAAAGCAACAGGAAATGTCACTTGAGATGTTTTGCGTAAAACGGTTTAGTGTCCCGTCTACAGGGCGTTGACTGTACTTAGACAAAATTAGAGCAAGGCATTTTTCAAAAGTATATCGTTTTTACATTATGACATTGTTATTCACAAATTAACACTTTTTGGTAGTATGGCTCTAGCCTAGAATAAACTAGCTTTACTCAAACTTATGTTATAAAAAAATCTTGTTTGTTTAAATTTTTTTTTTTTTTTCGTTACATAAAAATAAAAACGCATTTTTGTTCCAAAAATTCTAATTTTCGGTTTAAAAAAAGATATTTTCCATAAGTAATCTTATTTATGTGTATTAAATAAAAAAGATAATTTGCATGTAAAAAGACAAATATTTCCATTTTTTAAATTAAAAATTGCATTTTCCTACAGTCGCTGCCCGATATATCTTGATAGTAAAATTAAACTGCGCATCGCCAACTACAGACAACAATTGTGAATGCTGATGTATGGTATGTTACATCAAAACATAGTCCGCTGCCGTTGTACCAGCAAACCATAATAAACATTATAATATATTATTAATTTTTATATTTAAAATGACAACATAAAAAATAACAATTCTTGTGTTTGTTATGGTCCGATGGTACAACGACAACGGACTATATTTTTATGTAACATATTGTTTTTGCCTGTAGTTGGCGATGCGCAGTTTAATTTTACCATCAAGATATCGGGTGGTGACTGTAGTTAGTAAATGCTTTTTTGCAGTCATAAATTTCATTTACTGCAAAAATAAAAATAAAACAAAAGCATGCTGTAATAAGTAATTAAGTTACACCACAAGCCTTAAACCAGTTCTGAATTTACTAAAATTCTAAACCAACAAAAATTACAGAATTTACTCATGAATTAACTCTCAATTCCAAAATTACTCCTAATATTACATCTAACTCCGGCGTTGGATCAACCTCCATCGCTTCTACATTACTAGCCGTCGTTTCAGCTGGATATGATGATTCCTGCATAAAAATAAGCAATTTAGTTTTAAAAAATCATTAAACAATTCATCCAACAACAGACCTGAGTTACGTTTGGGTTATTTGTACTATTTGCAGACGAAGCTGTCGTTGGTTCTTGTGAGAAACCCCTGCTCGCCGAACGTAGTACGAGATCGACTAGATCACGCTTCTCGGTACACGTATGTACCGGAATATTCCTGTTCAAAAGAAAGTGTTGCAGTTCCCGTACCCGTAAATGCATCAATTCAGATCTGTCCAGAGGCATCGCGGTGAGCGTGTGACAAGTGCGGCACGTAGGTTGTAATTGTTGTTGTTGTCGTGGTGTTAAAATGGCTTCCCGCCACATGCAGGAGGAGCAGAATTCTTTCAGGCACTCGTGGCATTTCTTCTAGAGTAATAAAACAAAAATAAATATAAGATATATAAAAAAATAAAAAAATTGAAAAATGGCGAAAACTACATACAAGCTTATTTCTTGATGCTTTATAAAATACAGTCCAACCTTGTTACCGTATTCCCTCTCTTTGTGTAGCATGCTGGTAAAAGCAGATTTCTACAAGTTGACAACTGGTCTTTTTTCCGGCTTCCATAAAATTCGAATTAGTGCTGTAAAACGTAATACTCACTTTATCCGACACGCCACAAAAAGAGAGGGAATGCAGTATAACGAACTAAACGACAACAAAAAATCAGAAAAACTGTTTGTTGTTACAGGGTTTTCGCTATAAGCAACCAGTTAAGCATGTAAAATCTACCATTGGAGATTTTCACACATCAAAAATCTTTCATTGAGTCTTCAAAGTCTCATAAATCTCAATTTTAGTCTAAAAATCTTACAATCTAACAGCAAGTCTCATAAATCTCAATTTTAGTCTAAAAATCTTACAATCTTACAGCAAGTCTCATAAAATCTCACAGCAAGTCTCATAAAATCTCACAGCAAGTCTCATAAAATCTCACAGCAAGTCTCATAAAATCTCACAGCAAGTCTCATAAAATCTCACAGCAAGTCTCATAAAATCTCACAGCAAGTCTCATAAAATCTCACAGCAAGTCTCATAAAATCTCACAGCAAGTCTCAATAAAATCTCACAGCAAGTCTCAATAAAATCTCACAGCAAGTCTCATAAAATCTCACAGTGTCTCATAAAATCTCACAGCAAGTCTCATAAAATCTCACAGTGTGTCTCATAAAATCTTACAACAAGTCTCATGCAATCTCACAATAAGTCACACGCAATCTCACAGCAAGTCTCATAAAGTCTCATAAAATCTCTCAGCAAGTCTCATAAAATAACTCAGCAAGTCTCATACAATCTCACAGCAAGTCTCATAAAATCTCACAACAAGTCTCATAAAATTTCACAGCAACTCTCATAAAATCTCACAGCAAGTCTAATAAAATCTCACAGCAAGTCTCGTAAAATCACTTTCATGATTCAAGTCATAAAATGACAGGTATTGTTTCATAATGTTTAATGAGTTTTTCACAAATTCTTGAAATAAAACATGGTAAATCAAGTGTCACTAATCTTGTGACAAGTCTCGCCCAATCTCATATCAAATCGTACAGCAAAACATTCTCCACAAAACCTTCGTACACTACACACTTAGTGCACAGATCAATACCCAATGGGAATTTCTCACACACATTTCTACCTCAACACATGCACATCAAAACCAACCAATAAACAGTAAATTTATGACCAAATTACACATAAAACATCATTTCACCATCAATTACACCTTAAAAACCCAATTCAAATTCATAATTATTCAATTAGAAATAAATAAAACCCTCCAGACTAAACTTTCCAATTAACTATGCAAACATAAATATCAACCAGATAACACCTTCCTCTTAGATACAAACTAAACATGACGTCACTGTTAATAAACAACCCTATCCTCTAAATAAATTTCCAAACAAAACACAATCTGTTACCTTTTTCTTTAAAAACGAGAACTTGTTCCCACAGCTCTCGCACATCATGTTCTTAAGAGAGAAATTTGAGAAGATCGAACTTAAATTGGTCATGAATCAATCGGTGATTGACAGGGGGCGAAAGAAATCAGCAAAACTGAAGAGCAAGGCACCTGTTTATGATTTAGAATATGTGATTAGTATGAGGAAATGATTGTGTGATGAGTATGGGGTGCGCACTGGTTAAGTCCCCTAGCCCGCTCCTGCGCACTTTTAGCTGATTTTCATTGGTGATTGAAAGGTCTATGAACGACAAGCAATGGCTAATCTCAAAGGAAGAAGGTGCAGATGTGGTGTAGGTGATGAAGCGAGTAATCGTAGACTACTTATTATGTTGACTGACTTCCTGTGCGACAGCGCATGTGCGGTTAGTGTTTGGACTTTGGCATTGGAGTGCAGGGGTGGAATTGCTAGGGTTCGTGTGACTTGTTGGTACAAGGTGCAGTGTGATTAGGAAGAAGATTATTTTGTAATTTGATTTTTTTTTTAATTTGATTTACGATGAAAATTATTATTAAAAGTGTTTAAATGTAATTTATATATAATTTTTTATTCGAAATTATATTAAACTACTGGCTGTCTGACTTTAACCACGACATTTAGATATCGTGCTTCATTGCAACATTGGGAACAAATTTATAAAGTTATTTTTTTAGTGTTTATTTTCTTAATTTCGACATTTAGGAAATTAAAGAGATAAAATCGTAGTATGAACTATGAATTATGAAATGAATCTAGTGACATTTACGAGTACTAAATCTTGTGTGACTCCTGTGGTTTTTGAAAAACATTAAAATGAGTCATTGGAACAGGAAATATTAAAAATTTTAATGAAGAATCTATGAAATAATTACAATATTATTAACATTATCAGAAGTAAAGGAAGTAAATTTTACTTCTGACATTTTATAGGCAGTAAATCGACTTGAAACTATTTTTTCGTTGAACCTTCTGCAATCTTGATTAACTTTTTCATGGTAGTAACTGACGGACTCCTGTAACTAGCACCAAAATGATTCCTAAAACAAAAACAAAAAAAAATGTTTAAAATACATCAAAAAATCGTTTAAATCCTTTTACCAATGATTTAAATAATGAAACAATTTATACAATTCAAGTCTGTCTTCATATCCGGGTAATTTCGGCATATACCGATGATATTCGTCGAAAAAAATTCGATTAAACCCGCCGAACATTTTAGCAATGGCCAAATCAAACTCTGAATGACCGTAAAAAGAAGCCGGATCAAACACAACTATTTAAAAAATATATATACATCGATTAAAAATTGATGGAAATAATCATTCGACTAAATCGGTTAACTAATAAAAATGGTATAATTTTCTCTCCAGCGTAAAGCAATTTACTAATTACTAATTACTCGGTCCATCCTTGACTTCGGCGACATTTCCGCTCCACAAATCCCCATGCAAGAGACTGGGCTTAACGGTGATATTATGGAAGAAAACCGGTAACAGCGGCTCAAGCCTCAGCCACAGATCAACAATTTGTTTCTCATCACACTAAAAACAATATAATTTATATGTATATTATATAATTTTAATTTTAGGCAGTGTCTAAAAATATAAATATATATTTGTAACATTTTGATTGACCATTTGTATGCTAAATTTATACAAATTTAACCATTTTCAAGCATGATTTAATCTAATTTGATCATTTTTAGGCACAATTTACCATATATACGAGCATATAAGTCGCCCCCCTAAAAGAGGACAAAGATTTTGTCCGAAATTTCGCGACTTTTACGCAAATATATGCGGTATTTGGATACAAAATTTTGTCTGATTTTATCCATTCCCACTATGAAGCTGGGTTCTCACTTGCGATTTTTCCGCTTTATCGCGCGAATTCCGCGCGGAAAAGGAACGTCAAAATTGCGCTATTTTTAAAATTGAAAATTTTTCTAGGTTTTTCTCTGTTTTTGCTGCATGTGGAAACCTAGAAAAAATTTTAATTTTACAAATAGCGCAATTTTGAGGCAAAATAAGTTTTAAAAAACCGCAAAACGCAATAAAATCGCACGATTTTACCGCAAGTGAGAATCTAGCATTAGATGGAATTGTTCACGACCTATTTCTTGCAGCGAATTCGCTTTGTGTAAAAAGTCCCAGCCAATCCGACATGGACTATAGAGTTACGCGGTTAGACCATAGACAGCTCTATGGTCTAAAAACATATAATTTTCTACAAGCCTTACAATTACGGATTGCAATCACACCCATGCCTTTTTGGGTATAAAAATCCCGGAAATAGTAGACAGTTTGCCATTTCACATAGGAAACAAAAAATTAACGACAATGTGTAACATAATTTCTCGACAAATCTCGACAAACCATTAAAATAAAGGGACGAGATTTTTAACATCATCTCGTTTTTTGCCATTCTCGTAATGAAATAAATCTCGTACGAGAAATTGCAAATCGTCTATTATTTTAAAATTCGGTAATTGTCATGTCTCATTTCTCATTATTATAGACAAATCAATTTACAGTGTATTCTTTCATACTTCGCTTTTTATCCGATCAATTTGTGGCTGTATCCTTTGTTTTGCATAAAATTCCTAAAAAAAAAAAAAATAAATAATTATTATTATTTAATCTTGTATAGGTATTTTTAAATATGTATTATTTCACCGTCCAATCATTGTTCCATGTGTTATTTAGTGGCAAATACCCACAACAAGTCGTCGTATGAAATCCAAATTTCGAAACATAATCATCCCTATTTTCATCTAAGTTTTGCAAATGTAACCTTGCCATATCTTCTCCCAATTTAGCTGCATGGACAGTCAAAGCATCCATCTTTGTATATTCCATCACCAGAACTGCACCACTTGGTGGGGTGTCAACTACTGTAAGTGGTTTGGGCACTCTAATTGTTTTTGAGGCTAAAATTGCTTCTAGACTTGCCATCTCTCCATCAAACATCTGTCTAGCCTAAAAAAAAAATATTTATTAATTCAATTTTTTTTTATTTTCTTTTTAATTTTTTACCTCATTTTTGCCATTTCGTTTGACAAATATTTTTCCAACATCAGTCTCATAAGCTTCACCTTCATTGATACATCCACCTCCACACTCACCAGTAGGTTTCATGGTTCTGGTTTGAAGCACCGACTTCAATAAGTCTTTTATAGACATTTTTGTTGTGTGGTTTTAAGAGGTGGGCAGTGTCATGGTCCTTGGGAGTGTCATTGCAGTTGAAACTCCGAAGTTGAATTCGAGTGGTAGCAGGTGCGCATGTGCAGATCTATTGAATTTGTGTTTAGATTCGATGAGAGATGGCGTTTAATGAATCAACGGATGTTGCGGTATTGTCCCGGCTGTTGTTATCAATGCGATGTTTTTTTCCGCATGCGCATATTGACCTGTAATGGCTCTTTAGTTTGGTACGAGATGGCGCATACGTACTGTATTTGTGGAGGCGTTTTGGAGTGAGGTTCAAGGTCAAGTTTATAAAAGTAAAATCCTCATAAATTACTACCAAATTTACTAAAAATCTATTTTTAAATTACATAGGATATTAAATTTAATTTTAAAGCACTAAAAATCAAGTAGAATCATGGAAAATCCACTAATCGTGGAAATATTACCATATCTAAAATTATTAGATGGAAAACTAACTAAAGTCATATGAAAAACTAACTAAAGTCATATGAAAAACTAACTAAAGTCATATGAAAAACTAACTAAAGTCATATGAAAAACTAACTAAAGTCATATGAAAAACTAACTAAAGTCATATGAAAAACTAACTAAAGTCATATGAAAAACTACTAAAGTCATATGAAAAACTACTAAAGTCATATGAAAAACTACTAAAGTCATATGAAAAACTACTAAAGTCATATGAAAAACTAACTAAAGTCATATGAAAAACTAACTAAAGTCATATGAAAAACTAACTAAAGTCATATGAAAAACTAACTAAAGTCATATGAAAAACTAACTAAAGTCATATGAAAAACTAACTAGAATCGTACGGAAAATTAACTAGAATCGTACGGAAAATTAACTAAAATCATGAAAAATTAGGAAAATTAACTAAAATCATAGAAAATTAGGGAAATTAACTAAAATCATGGAAAATTAGGGAAATTAACTAAACTCATGGAAAATTAGGAAAATAAACTAAAATCATTGAAAATTAGGGAAATTAATTAAAACCATGGAAAATTAAGGAAATTAACTAAAATCATGGAAAATTAGGGAAATTAACTAAAATCATGGAAAATTAGGGAAATTAACTAAAATCATGGAAAATTTAACTGAAATCATGAAAAAATAAAATTACTATCACTGTATGGGTATGCATATACGTGTTTGAAGAACGCAATACCACCGAAATGCGGGAGAGCCCTGGTTGAATGGGGCCCTGAGCGGTTACAGGACAAAAGAAGTCCGCAACCACCACATTCGCTCTGTCAATACAAATTAAATATATGGTACAGGTGGCAAAGACTTACTCATTAAAAGGGTTGCCAAATAGTAAAACCGCCTGTCCAAATATGAGAATAGAGAATAGAGAACTAACCTAAACCTAGAATCGGATAGAACAAGGCGGAAGCCTAAACAAGAAAACAACATGGCGGATCCTTAAATAGACTAGGCTTAGCAAAGTAAGCACTCACCTCAACTGAACTGGATGTTAAAGTAACAAAATGCACGCATAACACACTAGGTACATTCCAAAAGTCTCGTGAGAATAACGCAATCGTGTCGTGCTACAAACACGGGCTAAAACGAACACGCGATTGGTTCTGCGTGTAACTCACGTGACATTTTACAACACGACACGGTCGCGTTAGCTGGCACGAGACTTTTGGAATGTGCCTACTGATACCATGACCAAATCCAGTGAAGCACGTCTCTTAAGCTATAAAAATATACGCGTGAATGTCAAGAGAAGAAATGCTATGAGAACACATGGAAATTCAGATGGAATGACCTTCAGACATGGGTGAAGGAACCAGCCCTACTAGTTGTTAACTATGTGCTAGTAATGAGAAGAGTGAGCTTTAAAAGTTCAGCAGAAAACATCAAAACCCACACTGCAATCTCATTGGCCCTCTGAAAGTGAGGAACCAATGGGAGTGCAGGAGTAGATGAGTCAAACTCACTCAATATGCACAAATATGGGTCATTCCAAATGAGGGACAAAAATAACACAAGGGGATTACATCACAACAGAAGTCGGAGTCATCATAAATGACCTTGACCAGACATACAAATGGATAATAACAAGACACAAAAGTAAGCATATTTAAATTAGTTAAAAGAACTTGGGTTTATTCTGGGATATAAACAATAGGAACGCGTAAACCAAAATGTAGCCCGTAACATTACAATCATGAAAAATTAACTAAAATCATGGAAAATTAATTAAAACCATAGGAAATTAACTACAATCATAGAAAATTAAACTAAAATTATGGAAAATTAAACTAAAATTATGGAAAATTAAGCTAAAATTATGGAAAAATCTGTAAAAATCTGCGATATACATATATATTTTGGTATATGATGTACCAGGTTGATTTGACCAAGTTTACATGTGCTTTATTTCTATTTTCTACAACACATTTTAGTATTCAAACATACTAAAATTGGGGACGAGGCAGGATTTTCTTTCTGACCCTTGTGCTAAGATTGCAGATTTCGCGTCAGTCCACTCCTCGAAGTGATTTTCATTATATTTAGTGCTTTCTTTTTCAACATCAAAGTGAAAGATGAAGCTGAGAAAACACCAGACCTCATTTCATCCATTGATGCTGCTGCTTACTCACTGCTAGCGGACTTGTGCATTCCAAGTAAGCCGGGTGAGAATACATATACACGGACTTAAAGACTGGTTCGCATGACTATTTAAAAGAAAAGAAAATGAGGGTTGGGTATCTAATTAGGTATTAGAACAAAAGGCTACATTCCCAGAATATGGATATTCATTATTTAGTGACGTAGCTATCTAGATCTAGGAGGTAATTTTAATTACATATTGGGGTTTTGTTCTTTTCCAGAAATTTTAAAGTTTTGATAATTAAAAAATCAAAAAAGAAGCAGTTAATTCATATTTCAATATATTTATTCCAGTTAATTATTGCTAATATGTAAGCCTTTGTTGTATTCTTTTTTTTTGGTTTTTATAATTTTTGGATACATATCCACACAAAAAACACTAAAAACCACTAAAAAGTTACCTACTAAAAATACTGATAATCAACAAAATTCATGTATAAAAATTTTGCAAATGACGTAATGTGATTCTAGATTTCTTTTTAATGTAAAAATCGAAGTTTTGACAACGATGTACTAGCAATAGTTTTGGTTAGCATATATGGGCCATCTAGTTCAATTTTAATAAACAATAAACAATAAATAATTCCAATACATATCTACAATAGTAGCTAATGGACACTTTAGTTGCAAAACTAATATCTTCATAAATCTCATCAGCCCCTTGGCCTTTGTCACAAGATGTAAAATTCGGTTGCATGAATGGTGTACTATTTGAGTCAAACAAACTCAATTCTATTGATGTCTTGCATTTACCATTTTCTGAACAACACTTGAGACATTGCTGATCTCTATGTTTGCACTGGCAGCCATTTATCCTTTTTGCTGGCATACAGATTTAATGCATTTTCCATTGACACAAAAAACCAGTAATGCTGTGTAAACAGTTGGTTTGGTCAGGTACTGGTATTGGGTTTGGGCACCTTGTATTATGTTCATCACATTATGCTGGGTAAAGACAAACAATCATTTCCTGATGGCATGTCTATATGAAGAGAAAACAAAATGAGAATTTGGTGTCAAAGTTATTACGGTACAACAAGATAGACTATATGGCTTTCAGAAGATGAACCAAGGTTGTAACAGAATAAAAACATTAAAAGTTGAGGTAAGTATCCAAGTACCCACAAAACAGAAACATGTCTAAACAACATTCAAAAAATATTTTTTGTAAAAATCTGAAATGTTGATTCAATATGCTGTCTTTTTTTATCAACATTTTTTCAACATTCAAATATAACATTAAACAATGATTTTACATTAAACGAATGTTGCATATCAACAACCGATATTTCCATTGTTTGATTGTTGTATCAAAATGTTAATACAACATCTAATGATGCTTAGTGTAACATTTGAGTTTTAGCAATAATTACCTGGAATAAATTGATTTAAAAATCTTGATTTCCTTTTGTTGTATAAAATAAAAGTTCTTAAAGTTTTTGTTTTAAATATTTTCATGGGCTGATCAATTGTAATTTTCAACGAAGAATAATTGGTCAGCCTATCACTGACCTCCAGCCAATCTGCCAAAATGGCCAAATTTCATGCATGCAAAAATAACTAAAAACAATGAAAAAAGCATTACATAAAAACAAAAACAACTAAAATTTCGAAAAAATTACTAAAAACCTAAAAACTACTGAAAAATCATACAAGTAACAAGACCCCAATACATTGTATCACTAAAAATACTATCACTGAAAAATTACTAAAGATCACCAATAAAAATCCCTAAAATCTCTAAATTACTGCAGACGAAATATAAACTTTTGGTATAAAGTATATTTTTATAATTTGATGCTAAGTTTTTATTCACTACGAAAAAAAAATCATGTTCTTTATTATTTTAGTGTAAAAATCGAAGTTTTGACAACGACGTTAAAGATGGCCCATATGCTAACCAAAACCCCAGAGTTGACACTCCAACAACAATTCCAATACATATTGCAAGTGCTACTGCTGATATGACAATAGTAGCTATGGATATTTTAGTTACAAAACTAATATCTTCATAAATCTCATCAACTTCTTGTTTAGTAAGTCTGTCATCTTCAGTTTGATCGTTCTCGAGGGATGCCTCAGAACTTGTCTCATTGTAAGCTGACCCATTGTCAGACAACACTGGTGGCCTCGAAACACCTACAGGCTTAATCTCATCAAAATCATCCTCCGTAGTATCGCCAAAAAGAATCGGTCGCTTTGGAGGCCATTGCGTCGGCTTTGAAGCAGATGTAAACTGATCATCAGAATCATACAAATCATCTGAATCGCCAAAAAGTATAGGCCGTATAGGCCGTTTTGGAGGCCGTATAGGTCGCTTTGGAGGCCGTTGTATCTCATTGGGATCATAAGAATCGTCAAAAAGCATAGGCCGCTTTGGAGGCCGTTTTGTCGGCTTTTCATCATCATTAGAATCATCTGTATCTCCAAAAAGTACAGGCCGATTTGGAGGCCGTTTTGTCGGCTTTTGATCATCATTAGAATCATCTGAATCTCCAAAAAGTACAGGCCGATTTGGAGGCCGTTTTGTTGGCTTTTGATCATCATCATTAAAATCATCTGAATCTCCAAAAAGTACAGGCCGATTTGGAGGCCGTTTTGTCGGCTTTTGATCATCATTAAAATCATCTGAATCTCCAAAAAGTACAGGCCGATTTGCAACACGCTTTGGCGGCTTTGGAACACGCTTTGGCGGCTTTGGAACACCCACAGGCGGCGGTAACTTATCAGGAACATCCGAATCTCCAAAAAGTACAGGCCGATTCGGAACACGTTTTGGCGGCCTTGAAACACTCACAGACGGAAACTTATCAGGAACATCTGAATCTCCAAAAAGTACCGGACGTTTTATCGGCTTTGAATTTTGCAGAATCTTACTTGCGGAATTTGACAAAAACTCATCATTTTCATTGCGTGGCATTTCAATGGCATTGCCTTCTGGTTTTCTACCATTGTAAGCATGGTCATATCCAAAATTTCTTTCAACTAACTTGGGTGCAATACAAAGACCATTTTTACAAACTCCGTTGTCATTGCCGCAAGGTGTGAAATCCGGCTTGACAAATAGTTTGCCGTTTGAGTCATGTAAATCCAATTCCTTTGAAGTCTTGCATTCACCTTTTACTAAACAACACTTGAAACATTGTCGATTTCTGCTTCTGCATGTACAGTCAATTAACCCTTCTTTGGAGCATACAGATTTAATGCAATGTCCATTGACACAAATACCAGGACTGTGTAAACAATTCTTTTGATCAGCTACTTGTATGGGTTTTGGACACTGGGTTTTTTCCCCATCACATACAGCTGGATAATGGCAGTCATCTCCAGGATGACATTGCTAGAAAGAAGAGGAAATAGTATAGTAAGAAAACTATTACAGTGGGAATGTGAATCTTACAGTAATTGTACCAGGATTACATTCCCAGAATACAGCAATTCGTGGTTGACTCAAGTAGGCAAATATTAAGAAAAGTGAAGGAAAATACATCAGAGGGTTATAAATGAACATTTCAGACACAAGGTAACAATGTACAGTTTAATAATGGTGTTTGAAGTAACTAATAATAATGTCAGTATACAGTAGCATTTATTGGACAATCTGTTTCTCTTTGTTGCATGTATCTACATTCTTCTTTCTAATCTGCAGTACAGCAGCCTCTGTTATACATAAATACTTGTAATGAATAAATAATTTTTCCAAAAACAATTTTTTTTAGGTTTTTATTAAATATTACATATATACGGTAGTACAAGGCAATTGTTTTAAACATAATCGTTTCATTTTTTTTTAAGTAATAAAAATCATTTTTGTATATTAGTATAGATAATAAAAAGGAATAATCACCATTGAAATCTAAGTCTGTCTAATGAGGTAGTTGATGGAGCATAGGCTAACCAAAATCCAAGGGTAGACACTCCAACCACAATTCCAACACATATTGCAAGTGCTATTGCTGATATGACAATAGTAGCTATAGACATTTTTGTTACAAATGTAATATCTTCATAAATCTCGTCCACTTCGCTTCGTAAAAGTCCATCATTTTTAGTTACAACTGTTGCACGATGTGTTGGATGCGTTGCTGTTGGCAGAAAAACTGGCGTATAGTCGTCAAATGGAGGCAGAACAACTTCTGGACCTTCTCCAATAGTTTCATCAGGTTTCAGTGGATACCCTATTTCTACAGAAGGCTTTGGAGCACCTAAAGGTGACTCACCATCTCCAGTGTTAATATCACCAGGTTTTATAGGTACACACAAACCATTGATGCATTTTCCTTTGCCATTACTACAAGGTGTATAATCTGGCTTTACATGTGTTAGGCCATTTGAATCAAACAACTTCAACTCTTTTAATGTCTTGCATTTACCACGATGTAAACAACACTCAAGACATTGCCATATATCACATTTACAATCAATTAATTCATTTTTTTGGCATGGAGTAGATACTTTAGATGTAGTTGTTGTGCATTTTCCCTTCACACACACACCCCTACTACTGTATAGACATTTGGATTGATCAGGTAGTTGTCTGGGTCTTGGGCAAATTTTTGAGAGTCCATCACACATTGCTGGGTAATGGCAATCATCTCCTGGATCACATTCCTAGAAAGAATAGGCAGTAGTAAAGAAAATTGATAGAATAATAATTTGTAGCTTACAAAAGTTACACCTTGTTCACAATCCCAGAATATAGAAACTGAAGGTTGAAATAAGTTGCTAAATATTAATAAAAGCAATGACAAAAACATCACAGGACTATAAATAAACATATCAGTTGCAAGTCAACAATGTAAGTTTAATAATTATAGTTATTTTAAAAACAATTGAGTGATTATTAATTTTAACAATAATTACCTGAAATTAACAAAACAAATCATATTTTGTGTTATTGCCCTCTCGACTACCGTAAGCAAAGAAAAGCAACATTTTAACATAAGAGGCCGTTTGGGTTTCTGACTTCACTAGGACAAAATGGCTGCCGTGTAGGAACCTATTTTTATTGTGTACAAAATTCAATATTAATATTTTACTTTCTTTTCAGGTTTTGCAATTACCCAACCGAATTCAGGTTTTAGGGTGACTGAGATAAGCTCTCTCCAATCTTTACTCACATATTAGCAATCAAAAATACAGTACACATTCCCATGGATTTTTTTAATGATGTTTTCGAAGAACAATGTGGAAGTTTAAAAAGTACCAACGAAGTAGTAAATGAAGCTCAACCTGTCTATTTACTGGATACATGGACCAGTGAAAATAAATATGAAAATTTAGAAATTTCCACTAATGAGACCCCACTTGATGATGGACTAATACCAATTCTAGATGACCAATTAAATATCGTAGGTTATGCACCATTTGCAAGTGCAAAACAGCAAATGGAAAATAATTCTGCGTTTACGATAAGCAATTTGGAAAATGAAATCTTATCTGAACCAACAGAAATTATTCCAACTAAAAACAGTATAAAGAAAAAGTCAACTCGTGTCTTGAGCCAGTCGAAACAAGCTGAGCAAGCGCGGAAAAACAGGAGAAGTAAAAAACTTCAAGATGAGCAAACACGCAAAGTATTGAAGGAAATGATGGATGAGTTTGAGAGACTGGAACAGGAAGAAGTTGAAATGCAAAAATCGATTAAAAAATCCAAAAATCAAATTGTAATCTTACGTAAAGAGCTCGCTAGTCATAAAACAATTGTTAATGCTTTAAAAGACAGCGAGTCATTGAAGGTTTCATTGAAGGAAAAACGACGGAGGAACTCGACGGATTATGTGGATGATGAACCTAAAAGGAAAAGATTGAATTCTGCTGGGATATGTTGTCATTTTAGGGATGGTCAAGCGATTTTGGAGCTCTGTTTCGAGTGTAGCAGAAAACATGACATCCTAAACTAAATTACCAGTAGATCTGCAAAATATTTCTGTTTAGCTTTTTTCTTTTTTTGATATTTTACAAGTTTTAGTGTTTTTTATTGATTGTTAATATTATTGTGTCTTAATACTAAAAATAAATATAGAGTATACTTTCGGTGTAGTTATTTTATTTTTGACTTTTTTGCATTGGTGCATCTTCAACTTCAATGGATAAAATTTCCATTTTAATTTTAACATTTCTTTTATCATCAGTTTTCATTTTTGCTTTGATGCCAATTCGATGAAATCAACAAAGCAATCAGCGAATATTTCTGCAGCAAGTTCCGCATTAAATGTTTCACTAAATATGTAAACTAAAAAACAACAAAAAAAAATTTTTTAAATGTTACATTTTAATATATCTATTGATATATCTATTGATATATTAGATATATAGATATAGTCATCAGCCAAGTCAGAGCACCATATTACATGCTGGATTTCACTTGCCGTAAAATCGCGCGGTTTTATTGCTTTTTGCGGTTTTTTTCAATTGTAAAAATAGCGTAATTTAGACGTCAGTTTTCCGCGCAGAATTTGCACGATAAAGTGGAAAAATTGCAAGTGAGAACCCAGCTAATGCTGGGCGCAGACATGCAGCTATTCGCATAGCGCAGTGATTTTCGTCCCGAGATTCGCGACAGTAATCGCCTCTGCTACAGCAGACTTGGCGCGAATCAATTGTTCCAAAATATTTGTTGCTATGACAAAATATAATGTTCCAAGTATTTATTAATATTTGCCATAGCAACAAATAATTTTGGAACAATTGTTGATAAAAAACAAACCTAAAAATGGAACATGTGATACAATACTCACATCCCATTGGTTGCGATTTGCATCGCCTGGCTAATGCTGGGCGCAGACATGTAAACAATACAAGTGGTGTCCTGATAAACAGGGTTGGGCACGCTACTGAAAAAAATAGCGGCGCTAGTATTGCGCTACAAGTTTATGAAATAGTGAACCGCCATTGCGCTACCCACTACTTAAAAATTTGTAGCAACGCATGCTGAAAATGAAGCGCACGTGATGCACTACTTTTCCTACTACGTTTCCGCTATTTCAACGTCAGAGTTGTTCCATTGACTCTGGCGAGGGATTCCTGCATAAACGCTATTTGAATGACGTTTGTGTGACGTTTTGCTTAGGTATATATAGGGAAAAAAATTTTTGGCGCTACTTTCCGACTTAGCAATGAAAAGGTAGCGATAGCTTTTTCGCCCAACCCTGAAAATAAACTCAATTATTATGAATTAACCAAGATAATTATAACACAAATACTCATAAGAATAAATTCTATTTATTTACACATTATTAACACACTTATATTTACATAATCACTACATTAACATATGCGCTGTTAATGTTAATAATTCTAAGGAACCGTTTTGGGTCACCACAACCCTTAAACCAAAATGTATAAGAAAAAAACATTTTTTAGTTTTTATAAACTAAATTTTTATTTTTCACATCAGCTATTTCACTGCAATTATGCAACAACTTTCGAGGTTAAATTGCGTCAAAACTGTTGCAGACAACTTTTTAGTTCTTACGGTTTCCGAAAAAGTGGTCGCCAAGACAATTAAGTTAAACCTCTGACAACGATTATCTGTGATCAATCATCCAGGTGAGGATTGAAATTACAAAAGCAAACAATGCCACATTAAATAGCATCCATAGTATAATTCTTGAATCTTTGAGAGGATGGTTAATTTCCATTCGACATACAGGACATGTAATGTGGTCGGATAGCCAAGTGCAAATACAGCAAGAATGAAATGAATGCTTGCAGGGAAGCTTTGTCACGAACCAGTAGGAATTGAGCTCTTCTAAACAAATAGTACAGCAAGAATTTAATTCTTCAGAGATAAATTTCATACTTGATATGCTGTCAGCTGTTGGATAATCACACTGTGAGGAAACTCTTTATGTATAAATATTTCTATATGTACGCTTGTATATAGAATAAAAAAAAAATCATCTACGATATATTTATATTTGTGAATTGTGACCATTATGCGTTCAGAAAACGTCCAAAATGGTCACAATTCACGAATATAGATATATACATATCGTATACGTACTCGTGTTGTCAATATTGAATAATTTATGAATTTTATGTGTGCATTTAAGCACGTGTTACAACTTCTAACTTTTCGAATAAATACTGTACAAACAAATTCGAAAAAAAAATAATAAACAAAAAATATCCACCTGCTTTTTGTAACAGCTTAAATTTCATAAGGAAAAATTAACAGTGTACATGCTGGAAACTAATAAGAAATATACTGTAAATAATAAAATAAATAGCCGTAATTAAAGTTTTAAATTCATGAAAATCGTTTAATTTTTCACCAATTTGCTTACATGTGCCTGGAATATAAGCTTGTGGATGAATGTAAGGCCAGGTGACCTTTAACCATTCTTACTTTCCGGTTAAACCTTCTTGCTGAGCGCCCGACCAACAGGATGGCCAAGTGAGCCAACACGTGACATTACTTTCCCTTTGGTATGTTTTACAGTTTTGGTGTTTGTCTAGAAAGATTCGGCCAGTTTCTTTGAGTCACCGCTATCACTTGGTAGTGCTCTCAAAAACTGTAGCTCGTCACAAAGAAAATAAAAAATTCAACAAAAAAATAATTGTAGGTACATACAGATTTGGATAATTTTCCACAGCTTTGTATAGTTGTAAAATCAGATTCTTTTGCTGTATATAATAAAAACTAAAAAAAAAAAAATTATTTTAGACATTATAAAAGACACTTTTATAGTACTAGTATAAGCAATTTACATCTTTTTTCAAGAAGACGGAATAACAGCCTCACATGGCTTTGGCGAACTAGAAAAATTAATTTTATTTTAGAATTGTTGAATTTTAACTAATACATCTACTACCTACTAACTAAACATCTTCAGATTCAGCTAAACTAGCAGTGGTGTAGATGTTTTATTGTTAATAAAAATTATTAGAATAGATATTTTTCATAACAGCTGTCATGACATAATTTCACCATACATGAGTAAGTATTGCAGAGTATGTATTGGATGACATTGATGCGGTTGACAAAAAAAAAACCACTTCAAGGAAAGTGAAAAATAATTTTTTAATAAATATTATTTTATTGGAAAATAATTATTTCCTTTTTTCAACTTGAAGTATATTTTATTGGTCTGTCTATTTTTACGTTTGGTTTAAATGTTAAATTAAAGCTAAAGAAAGTCATAGGAAAATTGTCTGATACATTTTTGACGCAATTTAACCTTGAATAGATATACTGTATATAATACAGTTGTACAGCGTTATTACATTATTGCATTCAAATTGAAACAGCTGAGCTGAACAAAAAGCCAACAAAAGCGTTAAAATTTCGTCTTTATTTCCTGCTTTCTAAATTTTTTTAATTATTAGTATTATTTTTTAATATAGGTATTTTATGTTTGTTTTGTTTGTTGTAAAAACAGTTTTATTCGTATAATATTTTTTTTTTAAAAGAAAATTAATCTTGATTTTGGTTAACTTTAACGTGCATTTACAGTCTTGAAATGTCTTGAAATGTCTTGAATTTTTCTGAACGTTTGAAGAAACGATGAAACAATAGGTGCGTTCAATTTGATTTAGATAAATTAACTTAGTTGACTTCAATGACGTCCAAAACGTCACATGTAATGAGTTTAAGTCAACTTAGCAATTAAGTCAACTAAGTTAATTTATCTAAATCAAATTGAACGCACCTAAACGCAAAAGCATTTATCTGAACATCGGCTGAAATATCAATTCCCATTGCTTTTCCTACATGCCTGGTTAGGAGTTCCAGGTAGGTTAATGGTAAAGCACCCAACCGGCAATTGGGGAATCTGGGTTCAAGTCCCGGTCCGGGCTCCAATGGAGTTTGGGCTGTTTGTTTTTCACCAAGTACTGTAGTTATGAGAACATTAAAGCCATTGATTTCCAACTTTATTTTCAATATGTTCTCGTGTTGTTTTCTGGTTAATTGCAAAACCGGAAAAGAAATCAAACCATCAGGTGGGGTCTCAATGTTGGTAATTTTCAAATTTACATCATAACCATACCAAGTGTTGTTGTGAAAAGAAAAAGAAATTGCCGGGCAAAATTCTTGGTGAATCTGCAATAAATTTAATTTTTGTTTGCAAAATCTTCTACAGTGGTTTGTTAAATTATGACATTGAATTGGATTCTTAGAGTATAATTTCAGTGCCAAATATTCAGTTTAAAGTTGCTTTTTATATTTCTTTCCATACCGACTGCCTATTATTATTCGAAAAAAACTAGTTTAAATGGAAGATACAATGTAAAAAAAAAATGATGCAATAAAATTAGTATTGAGACAATAAACAATTCATTAACCTAAAAGAAATGAAATTATTTGTAAAAATTATCATTTTTTTTTTTGGAGAAAATATGAGCTTAAAACATTTGCTGTTTTCACTGCATTCTTTCCCGAGCGCTTTTAAAATACAACGCCACCTATATGCAAAAGTGAGAATAAACAAAGCAGTCGACACATGTTTAGTTCACATTTAATATCAATTTACACAATTATTATAAATAAATAAATACATAATTAAACACACCTTGTATGCTGTTCAAATGATCACATTTTGACCGCGTATCTTGATTTTTACAGTCGGTGACACTTAGTGTCAGTTGGTAACCATGGTAACACCACTAAAGCGCTTCTACGTACAGAGTATACAAAACTGGGTCAATTGGCACCCTTATAGGTCTTTGTGTTGACCCAAATTGGTAGGCGTCTGAAAGTAGCATTACTTTTTTGAAAGTTTAAGATTATTGATGGTGACAATTACTGATTTTTTTATACTGTGCTTATATGTTCACTGTAAAACTAGATAGCTTAAGTTAAGACAAACTTCCATTACTATTTTCGAAAGCGAATGTAGCGAGGGGTGTAATTAAGGAGCTTTATGTTCACTTATGCATGCGTTTTCGAAAAGAATTCGCAAAATAACCATTTTTTTATTTTTGCATTTTATTTAGGCAGAGTGGACGAAAATGTCTGCTAAAAGTGACAACAATATAATATAATTGGTCAATGTTGTGTACAAACAATTGTACGAAATTTGTTAATCCAAGAATGAGGATGCATTGGTCAAAAAAAGCAGCTACATTTCTTCATCCTGGAACAGTTTCAATTGTTTTAGGTATTGTACATTACAAGTTTACAATAGTCATTATTAATTTTTACTTTTAAACCTCATTAATTTATATTTTTATTTCATTCTGTACCTATTAGATTTCATGTTGCAAAGAGAGTTTCCTAAATCCAAATTAGATTTGGTCTATAATTGTTACCAAATTGGCTAAAAAAATATTGCAGTAGGTATAAAATTAAAGAAAAAAAAATTGAAAATGTCATTTTTCTGCAGAACAGTTTGATTCCAATTTTTACTTTTAAACCTCATCGGCATACATCAAAAATCCTCAGCAATTACCAACCAATCAATCAATTACCAATCAATCACTGACAATATAAAAATAGTTTAATGCTAGTCTGTACATTTTTATCAATTTTTTAGCCATGGATGTTTAAGGATATCTTTTGCCGAAGAGCGCTTATTCGGATCAATGGCCAACATGGGCAATAAAAACTCAGCAAATTGAAATGCATCAGTGTAATCCCAGTCACAATTTCTAGTAAGCACTTCGAAAATCCCACGAAGTTTGCCTTCCAGAGTGAAAATTTCTCTCGAACTCTCCACTGAAAAATCTCCTAAAACTTTTACAATCCGCGCCAAATGATTTTCAGCTTCCAACCGATCGCCACAATGCGACGGAAATAAGAAATTTCCAGTTGCCAGTACAAACGCCATGCATGCAGCACTCCAAATATCAGCACTTGGCCCATACTCTAATCCTAATAAAACTTCGGGTGAGCGATAGGGACTCGATTGAATCACAGGACAGAAATGGAGATCAACCAAACACGCACTGCCAAAATCAGCTATTGTAGCTATCAAGGGATCATTTTTTCTTCCAGAGCAAGATGGATTTTCAACAATGCAAATATTTTCGAGTTTAATGTCCGTATGGATAATTCCACACGTTGTGTGTAAGTAGTCCAGTGCTTCGAGTACCTGTCTCATGATGCTTTTGACAGTATTTAATGGAATTCCGGGATTTCCAGATCTATTAAGCAATTTTAATAAATCGACACCGGCAATTTCGAACACCGAGCAAACGTGAGTGCCGTTAACACCAGAAATCATAAACTTGTCTAATAATTGAACAATTCTTCCTTTATGAGAAGCATCGTTAGTACAACGTTGTATGTGTTCGAGGAGTTTAATCTCGATCAAAGCGTCGTCGTTGATTTGAATCGCAGTTTTTGTGATTTTTAGTGCAACTCTGCGTTGGTCACGCTCATCCCAACACATCCAAACGTTTGAAAAATTGCCCCATCCGAGTTTACAACGTATAATGTATCGATTATGAAATTTGTCACCAAATTTCACTTGTTCCTCGATGTAATATTCATAATTCTCTTCTGGCGGTTTTGATATTGAGCTCTGTGAACATTTAATTGTTGTATCCATTCTAAACCGCAATAAAAATTGAGTTTTTTGGGTGCACCTTTATTTATATATACAGTTTAGATATGTCCATTCGACGTGTTGGCAGTTGGCAACACGGTGTACAGGAATTTGACCATTCAGTAGAAAATATTTCAATAAAACTAGAAAAAATTGAAGCACAATTTTGTTTTAAAGAAAATTATATTTACAATTTAATAGAAGATTAATAGAAGCTAAAAACTAAGATTGATAAATTTGTAGGCATGATTTTTCTACATTTTTTTTGTTTTAAGGATACTTACAGAAGAAAACGTTTTTAAAATACAGTAGGATCTGAGTATGCCAAAAACATGTATAATAGACGTATCGAGGGGTCACGCACGGCACACGATTCACGTAAATTGCTGTTTACAGTATATAAACTCCATCTATATCAGAATGAATTATTACTTGTGTATGAGAAGATTGAAGAACAGTGCAACATTTTTAAACAGATATTGCAAGCTTATACTTTATATCTCAATCTACAATGAGTACAATAATTGAATGTGGGCAGAACTCGATGTCAAAACCTATCGAAGAGTATCGTGAAAATTTCATCGAAGAACAACAAGAAGACCCGAAACTGTATTGCTTTGGTGGTTATCATCCGGTCCACATTGGTGGTACGTTTTGTAGCAGATACATAGTTTGCTCCAAACTCGGTTGGGGAACTTTTTCAACCGTTTGGAAATGCTGGGATCAACGCGACCAACGTTATGTCGCATTGAAAATCTTGAGAAGCGAGTCTAAAATTGGCCACGCCTCTCTACTAGAAATGAAATTGCTAGAACATTCACGGGATTGTGCTGTCAGTGCTTCGCAGAAAGGAAAAGTGGTTCAATTATTAGACAGGTTTATGTTTTCCGGTGTTAATGGCACTCACGTTTGCATGGTGTTCGAAATTGTTGGTATCAGTTTATTTCAATTACTCCGTAGGTTTGGAAATCCAGGAATTCCATTAACTACAGTCAAGAGCATCATGAGACAGGTACTCGAAGCTCTGGACTACTTACACGTAACGTGTGGGATTATCCATACGGACATTAAACCCGAAAATATTTGCGTGGTCGAAAATTCAACTAGTCAATATTCAATTGATCCCATGACAGTTACAATTGCTGATCTTGGCAGCGCGATTTGGGCGGATAGTCATAATTCTTGTTTGATTCAGACAAGTTCATATCGCGCTCCGGAAGTTTTATTAGAATTAGAGTTTGGACCAAAGGTTGATATTTGGAGTGCTGCGTGTATGGCGTATGCTTTGGCAACTGGATATTTTTTGTTTCCGGCTTCTAGTGATGATTTGTCGGAAGCTGAGGTTCATTTGGCGCGTATTGTGTGTGTTGTGGGAGATGTACCGAAAGAGATGGCTTTCTCGTGTAGGAGATCCAGGAAAATTTTCACTTTTGATGGCAAGCTCCGTTGTTTTCCTGATATAAAGTGTGAGATTTTTGAATTGCTCACTAAAAAGTGTAAGTGGAATTCCAGTGAAGCGCATCGGTTTGCTGAGTTTTTGCTGCCTATGTTGGCCATTGATCCGGATAAACGGGTTTCGGCCAAAGATGCGCTCAAACATCCGTGGCTACACATTTGAATTATTTTTATAGCAACTTTAAAATTAAAATAAATGCTCTTTCTGATACAATTAAAAATATTGTTAAATTTATTTCATTTAAAACTATACAAAACAGTTTTCTTCAACTACTAATTCTGTTATTCTTTCGTTTAAAACGTTACTGGTAAGCCTATAATGTATAAAGTAACAAATTATTTCAACTTTATTATTATTTTGAAATAAAAAATTGGTGTTTACCTATGCTGGTACAATAGTGAGCATTCACCACCTTTAATTAAATTTATGTTGTAAATGAACAAATCGTCTTTACTGGCCACTAAGATGTGTGGAATATTTTTAAATCTAAAAAAAAATATATATATAAATATATACATAATAAATTACGTATAAAAAAGAAATTAAAAAAAAGTTATCTATCTTACAATGCTATTGAACAAGTATTCTGTTTTCCTCTTTCACTTGGCAAATGAATTGTTGCAAACGCTCGTATTAGATTGAAGTATTTGGAGAGTTGGTCGAAATAGCCATATTCTTCAAGTTTCTGTCCAAAATATTCAAAATATCCTTGTGATCTGACTAATTTAAATATGTGGACGGTTTCAGTATTGCTGCAAGCTGCCAGTAATTGTGAATCTGCACTGAAGTTCAATGAATGAATGTTGACAAATCTGAAAATTGAGTTTATTTCAGACTAAAAATGGAAAGCACGTATGTTTTCTGAATATGAAAATTGAAAAAATGTCTTTTTTATATATAATATGAGTTTTTAGGCTCAAAATGTCAGTTTTTGGGCTCGAAATGTCAGTTTTTAGGCTCAAAATGTCAGTTTTTAGGCTCAAAATGTCAGTTTTTAGGCTCAAAATGTCAGTTTTAGGCTCAAAATGTCAGTTTTTAGGCTCAAAATGTCGTTTTTAGGCTCAAAATGTCAGTTTTTAGGCTCAAAATGTCAGTTTTTAGGCAAAGTGGCAGTTTTTAAGGATCAAAATGTTAGTTTTTAGGCTAAAAATGTCACTTAAACTCCAAATTTTCACTTTAGGCTTAAAATGTTTACTTCTTAAGGGGAAAAATATCACTTTGGCAAAAATTTCTTTTTTTTTTAAGCTGTAAAAAAAATGAAATTAAACTATCATTTTTTGAAAAGGAAAAAAAAACACATTATAACCGCTCTAGGAAAATAGTGCTTATTTGGCAATAAATTAAACCAAAAATGGCATGTATTTGACTAATATTTCCATTTAAAAAAACATCCGTATAGTTCCAGTGACATTATCTACCGCCGCAATAATAACATCATTTTTATCTGCTTTACAATTAATTATTCGATACATCTTAACTAAGCTATTAAATTCTCAATAATACCTTTTAGTTCCACGTAAACATTCTATAACTTTACTTCCATCTTTGACATTAAAAACTCGAATTATAGTTCCCTATAAAAATAAAAATTATTTTTCTGATACTAATATTTTTCAAAATTACCATAAAACCTTTTCCGATGCAGTTGCTATCCTTGTGCCAGACGCATTAAAAGCTAACGCAGCAAGCGTGCTCTCATGCGCCGATATTCTTACATGAAATTTCTATATACAAAATAATAAAAACTATTACAAAAACAAATTAAAACATTACTAGAACGTACCAATTGTACAGCATCAAAAATATCGACTTTTCCAATCGCCGTCTCGGCTGGATAAGCGAGATAAGAATTCTGAACATTGTCTGACAGTGCAATCAAATTGTCTGGAGTTCGCAATGAATGAATTACATAAATGCCTTTACAAGCATTTGGCAGAATTGAGTAAATATTAATTTTCTGTTCAAAACATACAACTAATGTCTATATTAGATTTAAAAAAATAAAAAAAGATTTAAAAAAAATGTGTTAAAGTAATAATATAATTCATGAACTGACTTTTGGATTTAATTTTACTGATACTATTGGATTTGCATAAGTGCAATTAAATATTTCTGCATGGTTGGTTATGCTGGTTACAAGCAGTTTGTGGGGTGAGTCGGTACTCACAGATGCGACGATCATGGAAGAGAACAGTGCATCTATGATGTGTGTGTTTTCATGTTCTATGTTAAAATTATTTATAATTTAGTAAAATTGTAAATTTTTGAAATTTATGTTAATATTTACTTCGATGGGTTAGTAATTTCCACCAGTAGTTACATTTTTTAGCTAGATTTAAAAAAAAAAAATTATATATCGGTAAATGATATTATATAATTATAAAATTGTGTAAATATTGGATTTTTACCTGAATCGTAAAGTGTATTTAGCACGTCAACTGTTTCAATAGAAATTAATTTAAATCCATCGTCTCTACCCATGGCAAAAGATCTAAAAAAAATTTTAAAAAAATTAGCTAGTTTCTTGTTATCACTCGATAATTTTTTGTTATTGTTTCGATCTACATTTTTGGAGCCCTGAATCGCACATTATGCAAATTCTCGCAAAATCACGCGTTGTATTAACTGCTGAAAGCTTGAAAATGTAAATAGAAATACAAATACTGAATTTGCAAATCGGGTTTTGTGATTTACATTTGATTTTAGTAGATTTACATGGAATTATGGATTTTTTGGTCCGTTTTTCGAATAATTTTGCAATATTGAATTGCAATGCAACTATATGATCTTAACTTTTGTTTTACAATTCAATAATGCATTCTTTGAAAAATTAACTTACGCATTGTTTTGGTCGAAAGAAACGCATAAAACGCGATTTTGGTCTTCCATGTTGCTGTTTGAATCTTCTTCTGCTGCTCTGTGATGGATTATATGAAAATAAAATCGTTTGTTAAGTCGAGTGTTAAGTCAAAAAAAAGAACCAATTAAAAACCTTTTCAGCCCCCTTTTTCAAAGCCTTGCATGGGATTAACACGGATTAACATAGACCCGAGTTGACCGGAATGTAAAGGGGTCAAAAAATTCTAACTATTTAATTGAATTTTATTTGTCATTTATTTTCAACCTTTTTTTCTTTTATACAACAGTAATTATATTTCCACAAGTGCAATCATACAATTGTGAATTTTGCTGGCATCTTCGAATCAGGAAATCTTGGTTACATACCAAAAGAGATTAATTTTTAGAAATGTATTTATATTCAATTACAATAGGATTTGTAATTTAAAAGTATTCGCCATTTTGTAATTAAATATTACCGTACTTATTTTCCATTCTGCGACTATAATAATAGGTAGTCCTAACTCTTTAAAAAGCTGCAACAATAGCAGAATAAGACCTGAATCAACAATTATTTGACATACATTGATGTCAACGTAGCAACTATGTTTATGTTGCAATTATTTGTTGCAACTATGTTTACAATTACTCGGATGTGAGCAAGGATCCAACTCTCTGTTGGGAGCACTACATGTAAAAAATCCCCGAAAATTGTAACGTAAATCAGTAATTAAGTTACGTTTTCATCATCAATTTTATCAAATGATTTTGATCTTGTGGGTTGCACTTGTAAAAAAATAAAAACTTAAAAAAAAATTTTTTTCACAATTGGTTAACTCATATGTTAAATAAGTTACCCAATGGTGAGAAAATTTTTTTTTCATTTTTTATTTTTTTCACATTCGAAAATTTTTAGATTCGATATTGTGGCAACCAATATTTTACACTCGATGTTTTATATTCTGTATATATTTTGAAAGAACATTTATTTTAAAGTTGCTATAGTTATAATTCAAATATGTAGCCACGGATGTTTGAGCGCTTCTTTGGCCGAAACCCGTTTATCCGGATCAATGGCCAACATAGGCAGCAAAAACTCGGCAAACTGATGCGCATCACTGCAATTCCAATTACACTTTTTAGTGAGCAATTCAAAAATCTTACACGACTTTATATCAGGAAAACAACGGAGCTTGCCATCAAAAGTGAAAATTTTCCTAGATCTTCTACACGAGAAAGCCATCTCTTTCGGTACATCTCCCACAACACACACAATACGCGCCAAATGAACCTCAGCTTCCGACAAATCATCACTAGAAGCCGGAAACAAAAAATATCCAGTTGCCAAAGCATACGCCATACACGCAGCACTCCAAATATCAACCTTTGGTCCAAACTCTAATTCTAATAAAACTTCCGGAGCGCGATATGAACTTGTCTGAATCAAACAAGAATCATGACTATCCGCCCAAATCGCGCTGCCAAGATCAGCAATTGTAACTGTCATGGGATCAATTGAATATTGACTAGATGAATTTTCGACCACGCAAATATTTTCGGGTTTAATGTCCGTATGGATAATCCCACACGTTACGTGTAAGTAGTCCAGAGCTTCGAGTACCTGTCTCATGATGCTCTTGACTGTAGTTAATGGAATTCCTGGATTTCCAAACCTACGGAGTAATTGAAATAAACTGATACCAACAATTTCGAACACCATGCAAATGTGGGTGCCATTAACACCGGAAAACATAAACCTGTCTAATAATTGAACTACTTTTCTTTTCTGCGAAGCACTGACAGCACAATCTCGAGAATGTTCTAGAAATTTCATCTCTAGTAGAGAGGCGTGGCCAATTTTAGACTCGCTTCTCAAGATTTTCAATGCGACATAACGTTGGTCGCGTTGATCCCAGCATTTCCAAACGGTTGAAAAAGTTCCCCAACCGAATTTGGAGCATACTATGTATCTGCTACAAAACGTGCCACCAATGTGGACCGGATGATAACCACCGAAGCAATACAATTTCGGGTCTTCTTGTTGTTCTTCGATGAAATTTTCACGATACTTTTCGATAGGTTTTGACATCGAGTTCTGCCCACATTCAATTATTGTACTCATTATTGTAGATTGAGATATAAAGTATAAGCTTGCAATATCTGTTTAAAAATGTTGCACTGTTCTTCAAGATGGAGTTTATATACTGTATACAGCAATTTACGTGAATCGTGTGCCGTGCGTGACCCCTCGATACGTCTATTATACATTTTTTAAAATTCTTTCCCTACAGTTTGACAAACAACACATATTTTCTACAGTTGTCTTCATAATTTTAGACTGGTGTTTTCAACGTACATTATTACAATGGTTTTTCGACTCAGCTTGAGTAGAGGATTAAAATAAGATGTCACAATATATACTTTCAGTACAATGCAAAAAAAGTTCACTTCTCAATTTCGTGCACGAATTGTTGGATAGAGTTTATTCGTCGTTGGGGTAAGTCGATTAGTTAAAAGAGAAAACGTTTTTAAAATTTAGTAAGATCTGAGTATACCAAATTAACAGTATATTTAAATTACATTGCAAGTTGTTAATTTAAATATTATTTAAAATCAAGAAATGAAGAATAAATAAATATTTAATAAAAATAAAAAAATAATATTTTTATTTAATTAAATCAAAAAGTCATTTTTTTTTAAATTTTTTGTGTTAGAAATTTTTGTTTTTGTTTTTAGTAAGACAATTGGATTTGGATATTTTCGATATTTTCGATATTTTGGAATTTGATATTTTGTCATACAACCCCGAAAAAGTGAACAGAGTATACAGAGTGAACCGCAGTCAGATCGGTAAGTTCTTGGGTTCATTGAAAGGGTCGACCAACAGCATTGATTATAAACCAGTATAAACAGCTTACCTATATAGAGAATCAGAAGGATATGGAAAAGATGAGCACTGCAGAAAAGTCTCCACGGGACGAAGCAATTACGAAGATGCCGTATGGCATTAAAAATGATTAGTTTAACACAAATGAAAAGCGATATATTTCTGTACATATTTGCAAAATGTTTTTTATAATGGCAATGGTCGTGATGTCAGTTGAGAGTAATGTCAGATTCAGTGCCGTCAGATTCAGTGATGTCAGATTCAGTGCCGTCAGATTCAGTGATGTCAGATTCAATGATTACGATCAAATGAGTCACACCTTTAACATGGCTTGTTAGCGCCAACTGGTGGTAGCAGCAAAAATTAAAAATAATTTCTGAAATACGATAATTTAAAAACTAAAAATTTAAGATGACAAGATGACGACTAAACCAAAAATTTAAGATGACTATTAACCTTCCCATAGCCATGCCGAGTCAAAAATGACCCTGAAGTGTAAAAAAATTCATTAAAGTTAAAAATTGACTTCAAGTTTCTGATTATTCTTTTAGAACATGCAACTTCACTTCAGTAACATTAACATTTAAATTAGTTTCACAAATTTTAACACTTCAAAGTTGACCCGAGGTCAGATTTGACCCAACATGGCCTTTGCAGGGATCCAATGTAATGGTTTTTATAGTTAAAGTTAAAAATGGTCCTAAAGTTAAAAATGGTACCAAAGTGACAAATGGTACCAAAGTGACAAATGGTACCAAAGTTAAAAATGGTACCAAAATTAAAAATGGTAGCAAAGTTAAAAATGATAAGCAAAGTTAAAAATGATACCAAAGTTAAAAATGTACTAAAGTTAAAAATGGTACAAAATTTAAAAATGGTACAAAGTTAAAAATGGTACCAAAGTTAAAATGATACAAAGTTAAAAATGGTACCAAAGTTGAAAATGGTATCATATATCTAAGACTAAAATTAGGTACCAAAGTTAAAATGATACCACTTAACTAGTACTAAAATTATGGTACTAAAGTTAAAAATGGTACCATGTCTAGTACTAAAATTATGGTACCATGTCTAGTACTAAAATTATGGTACCATGTCTAGTACTAAAATTATGGTACCATGTCTAGTACTAAAATTATGGTACCATGTCTAGTACTAAAATTATGGTACCATGTCTAGTACTAAAATTATGGTACCATGTCTAGTACTAAAATTATGGTACCATGTCTAGTACTAAAATTATGGTACCATAAAAATGGTACCAACCCCATGCCGAGTACTAAAATTATGGTACCATAATTATAAAAATGGTACCAACCCCATGCCTAGTACTAAAATTAAGGTATCAAAGTTTTACAACTTGCCTAGTACTAAAATTATGATACCAAAGTTTTAAAAATAGTACAACATGCCTAGTACTAAAATTATGATACCAAACTTTTAAAAATGGTACAACGTGCCTAGTACTAAAATTATGGTACCAA
Organism: Strigamia maritima; assembly: GCA_000239455.1. NCBI lineage: Eukaryota > Metazoa > Arthropoda > Chilopoda > Geophilomorpha > Linotaeniidae > Strigamia > Strigamia maritima. The sequence continues at coordinate 35,473 of JH430365.1, read as the reverse complement.
AGTTTTAAAAATAATACAACATGTGACGCCATATTGATCTAGGTAACACTAAAACCCAGAACTGTTGGTACCATTTTTAACTTTGTTACCATATTTTTATTACTAGGCAAGTGGTACCATAATTGTAGTACAAGGCTGTGGTATCATTTTTAACTTTGGTACCATAATTGTAGTACAAGGCTGTGGTATCATTTTTAACTTTGGTACCATAATTTTAGTACTAGGCAAGTGGTACTATAATTGTAGTACAAGACTTGTAGTACCATTTTTACCTTTTGTACCATTGTTAACTTTGGTACTATAATTTTAGTACTAGGCAAGTAGTACCATAATTTTAATACTACCGGTAGGCAAGGGGTACCAAAGTTTAAATTCAAGATGGCGACTAAAGTTTAAATTCAAGATGGCGACTAAAGTTTAAATTCAAGATGGCGACTAAAGTTTAAGTTCAAGATGGCGACTAATGTTTAAATTCAAGATGGCGACTGAAGTTTAAATTCAAGATGGCGACTAAAGTTTAAATTTAAAATGGCAACTAAACCAAAAATTTAAAACGTTGACTAAAAAATGACGACGAAACTAAAAATTCAATATAGCAACTAAACTAAAAATTCAAGATGGCAACTAAACTAAAAATTCAAGATGGCAACTAAACTAAAAATTCAAGATGCCAACCAAAATTTAAAAATTCAAGTTGGCGACTAAAGTTTAAATTCAAGATGCCGACCAAAATTTAAAATTTCAAGATGGCGACCAAAATTTAAAATTTCAAGATGGCGACCAAAATTTAAAATTTCAAGATGGCGACCAAAATTTAAAATTTCAAGATGGCGACCAAAATTTAAAATTTCAAGATGGCGACCAAAATTTAAAATTTCAAGATGGCGACCAAAATTTAAAATTTCAAGATGGCGACCAAAATTTAAAATTTCAAGATGGCGACCAAAATTTAAAATTTCAAGATGGCGACCAAAATTTAAAATTTCAAGATGGCGACCAAAATTTAAAATTTCAAGATGGCGACCAAAATTTAAAATTTCAAGATGGCGACCAAAATTTAAAATTTCAAGATGGCGACCAAAATTTAAAATTTCAAGATGTGTCGCGCTCCAAACTAGGCCTACTAATGTTGACACTAGTTCATTCGTACTGATGTTTGATATGGATATAGTTAAGTAAACTGAACACTAACTTACTTTGGTTTTCCGAATGGTTCGTCGCGCGATCGCCGATGCTGTTAAACAGACTTATACGACTTGCCAGCTTGTCTAGGGTAAACTGGGAGATTAGGGCTAATAAAGGTGTTATTAGGCCTAATCCGCGCACTTCTAGCACACACAGCACTTAAACTCTATTCACACAGAATAAATATAATCAAAACACACAGCTTACGATTATACTTCTTTATTATCTAAACTAAATAATAAAGAAAATGACAATACATCAGAAATAAGAAGATTGAAATAGGGATCACAATAGTGGCTGTTGATCTTCTAACGCACTTCCTGGTTCTGGATAACGCACTTCCTGGTTCTGGATAACGCACTTCCTGGTTCTGGATAACGCCCGTCAGTTGTCGGCTCGAAATAGGCGGGAAACTCCCGTTAACAAAAGAAGACTGTTGTTCGCGCAACAGTCTGATGTTAAATAATCAGGAATTTGCCTGGTTGGACTGATAAGTCTAAGTGAAGACTCCAGTCAGGCTTAAAGAAGCCTAATTGTGATTATAGCTCACAAAGCAAGCTCTTTGGGCAACAATCCCAGATTCAGAGTCTATTCCTTGTAATGTACAAGGACCAGACTGGGTCAAAATCCCTCTTCCCTCTGCCAATATCCTCAATCACACTGAATACCTTTGTTTGTATTAGTTTGACCGGTGAGGACGTGTTTTTGGTTGGGAAGCAAGATGAGAAAAGACATGAGAAATTCTCACTCACTCGAACTCAAATGTGCGCAGAGACCTGCGCAATGAGCTCTAATTGAGCCCAACAATGATCTGGGCCTCAGCTGGAACATCGCTCAGCACTCGCTGCCATAGCAACCCCCTAAAGTGGGTGCAACATCCTGCCGAGCTCAGCCTCAATTAGTAAGAAATAATAAGTGAAAATAATAAATGATAAAACATTATTTTCACCCCAAAACACACTCATTAAATGTTATACACATAATAATAATAATAATAAGACATTAATTCCATTAATTTAAGAAAGTAATAAAAATATAGCAAATAATAAATATTATTTGCAAAAAGAGCACATAATTAGTAAACAATTATTTAGCCAATCAATCATTTTAAACAGAATAAAAATGTTTGTACATTTTTAATAAAACCCTTTTAATAATTATTTGGAATAATTTTGGGCTAATTTGAGGCTAAAATATTTATCCTCCAAATTAGGGCTGTCATTACTCATAATGGCAGGGTCCATTTCTGTAAGGGACCATTTGGGTCACCACAGATGGCAACCAAAATTTAAAATTTCAAGATGGCGACTAAACTAAAAATTCAAATTAAAATACTGTACTGTACACAATAATAATAATGATTTATTACTTAAAAAACTATAAAATAAAAAATAGCATGAAATATGAAATGACCAATGAATTAAAATATTAAATCATATTAAAAATTCCTGTACGACTATCATATTTCTCTTTTGTTTCCTTGCACCATTGCCCATTTGGTTGAGCAATCCAGTTTCGAACTATCGTCACATCCTAATTTTCTCAAAGAAATCGTAGATCGTGGAACAGAGAGATAAAACATGCCATCAATCCTGAAAATACCTATTATATTGCAATTTCATTTAAAGTTTACATACGATATATTTCATTAAATTACCTATATTGTTTGAAAAATCTACATTCTCCGCCAGTATTTGGTTCTAGATTGTAAATATACAAATAACCATTGGTAGAAGCTACTAAGATGTAAAGAATATGTTGGATTCTGCAAAATAAAAAAATAAATAAAAATTATTTTGTTTTTTTATTAATTAATGCTATATAGATCGATATTTACGAAGTAATTGTGCAAATTGTTTTTGCTCCAGCATTCGGTAAGCGAGCAATAGCAAATGCTCGACTATAGAGGAAACATCCTGGCGAGTATTGTTCTCCTATTCCTAAATAGCTTAACCATCCTTGTTCGGTATTTTCTGAAGGATTTGATAGTTTAAAGACGTGAACAGTCTCAGTTTCACTGGACACACACAAAAACTGAGAATTTTCACTAAATGTCATAGAGGAAATACTGACATATCTGAAAAATAAATACAAAAAAAATTAATATTTTTTTATACAATATTATTTCAAAATAACAATATATACCTTTTTAAACCACGTATAAATTCGAATAGTTTTTTCCCATTTTCAACATCAAAGACACGTATTCTAGTACCCTAAATGAATTTAAAAAACAAAAAAAATTTAATTTAACAAAAAAAAATTAAAAAAAATTAAAAAAGGCAACAAAAAATATTAAGAATGATAAATTTATACAAATAAAATTAAAAATTTCTTAAAAATTAAAATTTTCTTACTTTAGTAGAAGCAGTTGCAAGCATATTGCCACTTGAGTTGAATATCAATGCAGCTATTGGAGTTTCATGAGCTGTTATCCACAGTTCAGGACACTACATACAATAAATAAGAGTTATAAATGTTTATATGACGCAGCTAGATTAAGATTATACAATTACCATGTTAACTGTATCAAAAATTTGTATTTCTCCAGTGGTATTACTAGCCGGATAAGCAAGATAAGATTTTTCTGTATTGTTAGATAGTGCAAATAAACCTTGCGGATTCCAAGTTGGATTGTAACTAAATGGTTTGGGTTGTAGAAAATTGCTGAACTGGTGTATCCAGAAGGTTCCTTCCAAACTTGTAACAATTCGCTAGATAATAAAGATAAAATTATTATGATGAAATTGTTATGACTCAATAATAGTATATTAACTAAACTCTATTCAACAATTCTTGCACAAAACTGAAAAGTGAACTTTTTTGAATTGTACTGAAAGTATATATTGTAGTATCTTATTTTAATCCTCTAGTCGAGCTGAGTCGAAAAATCATTGTTTCGTAGCCAAAAAATGTGCGCAACAATATAAAAACCTAAATGTAAATAATTTTTTAAAATATTTTACAAGCATTTTCGTTTGTTAACAATGGCACGCACATTTTTGGACTACAAAACAATGATTTTTCGACTCAACTCAACTAGAGGATTAAAATACGATACCACAATATATACTTTTAGTACAATGTATACGTCATTAACTAATGTGAGTTTCGTGCACGAATTGTTAGAGTTTATGTGATAATGATAAAAGACTTTGACCAATAATACACTTAAAATTTTAAAAAACAATTCAGTATTTTTAAAAAAATCTTACCATTCTGTTCATTTTAACAGCCAAGATTTTGCTTCTGTAAATATATTTGCACATTTCACTTTTTTTATCGTAGTTCCAACAAGATAATGTGTTTGGTGATGAAGAGTATACTCTAACCACTAAGTACGACGAATAGTATTGTTCGACGATTTCAATTGCTTCATTATCATCTAAAATAAAAAATAAAGAGTTAAAATTTTGTTTGAAAACTATTTTTTTCTTCAACTTACTTTGCTCGTAAATTTTTGACAATTTATGAACTGATTTAAGTGAAAATAATTTATATCCTACATTGGTACCGACTGCCAAAGATCTAGAAAGAAATTTATATGAATTGAATATATTGAAAAATTATGTGTAGCGTAGGGATAGTTGTAGAAATGTAAGGTTCATAAATTTAATTCTATAAATAAACTTACGTGCTGTCCTGATTACAGGTTGTGTAAAACACTGTTCCCAAATTGCTCGATTCATCCATTATGAAGGTTAGATCTTGTTGGTATTTGGTACCGTATTGGACTGCGACTACAGGTATTCAGTAAACGTTATATGACGTCAGTTCCTAAGGTTAGTTCCGGTTAAAAACTAGATCCGCATATTCAAAACGTCATTTCTTAGGAGAACCATATGGACCCTTAATGATTCCAGACCAAAATAAGTTTTTTTTCTTATTATTTTGTTTCAATTTTGTTTAAGGATTTGTTAAGGATTTGCTGCGGGATCTTTGAATTAAGAATAAAAATGCGCTTTGTATTATTAGAGTACCCATGCTGGACGTATAGGGCTGTAAGACTTGGGGAATAATTTTCTTAGTTTAAGAAAGAAGATGAAGTAGACAAAACTGCTAAGCTTCTAGTCCGCATTAGAAAATTTTAATATCTTGTAGTTTGATGTTTTGTCTTTGTCTGTCCGGATTGGAATTGATAAGTTGTGACCGTGTCACTATCAGAAATAAATAAAAGTGACAAAAAACACCAAAAACACAAATAGGTTCATGCATTGTTTCCTCCCAACATACCATTAGTGTATAGTAGCACATAACCCAGCTAATAGTACCTAAGAGATGAAGAAAACAACACGTGGTCGGTAACCAAGTGGTCCGACGGAACACGTGGTTGACGCGCGGTCAAGCGCATTCTCAGACAGGTTTTTACAGAATTTTAATCTGCCAATCCGATAGTAAAGTTGGTTAACAATCCCCTGACTTCCCATAGTCAGTCAAAAAATTCAATTTTTTGTTACTTGTTGCTTTGCTGCAAGAAGAAAACAAAATTTTTATTCCAGTTTTATGTCCCAGGATGGGCCCACAATTGTGTTCATTGAGGTCATGCAATCCTATCATGAGGATGATAGCAAAGCACTGGACATCCAAGTCAAGATGAAAAGACAGAAACGACAACGTATTAATTGGGCTTTGGCCTTTTATTAGTTGTCTAGGGGTCGACGTCGCTTCCCTGCATTCCCATATCACGATACCACCATTTGTCTATCTGAGACCGGCCCGCTGACCCGGACAATCGCCCTGGGCAGCGAGGTCGAATCTCTAATTATAACCATGCTGTAGTTCACCTACAGCCAATCATGTTCCCTTCAATGAGGCTTCATTGGATGGCACAATGGGCAGAGCGAGCCAGAGCTTGTTCAGCTTGCTGGTTGTCCAACTACTGCTTGGCCACTGGTTTCCTCTGCCTGTTATACACCTTGTCCCCCTGGTGGGCGCTAGTCGCAGGTCAACCGTGATTGGCCCTTGACCGTTGCCCATTCAACAGTGGGGACATCTGGTGCCGAGTGGGGCAGTGAGCTACGGTCACAACTGTACGAATGTTTTTTAAATTTCGGTAAATATCGGTCTATTTATGCCTATTTCGATATATTTTGATTTATTTCGGTTCAGAGATTTTTGAAATTTCTGAAATCTGAAATTTTAGGCGAAACGGGATTAGGCAAAATGGGATTTCTCTTTTCCCCTAAAATGGCGCTAAAAAAAAATTAGGCGTAACAGAAAAAATTAACCTTTAGGCGAAACGGGATTAGGCAAAATAGGATACCACGGAATTAGTAAACACGGTAGTAATTTTTAAATTTTTAAAATTTTTAAAAATATTTTTTGAATTACTGCAATTACTTCCAGCGCAACTAAAGTCTATTTACCTATAAGTTTGGAGTAACTCGGATTGGTCAGTGGACTGATCGCAGGAAAATATTCATACCCTAAGTCACATGTCTGTCAGTAACCAATGAAAGTAAAGGTCATTTTTGAATAAACCGCGCGAAACCGCCGTCTTGAATAAATAGATGGCCCGTCGAACATTTGATGACCGGTTTTGACCGGTTTAGAACTACTTTGTTCCGTGCAACACCATTTAACAGTTAGTAGCAACGACCAATCCGAGTTACTCCAAACTTATAGATAAATAGACTTTAGTTGAATGGTTATTTGGGGGAGAAAACTTCCAAGCCCAGCCTCTTCGTGGCCTCCCCTGGGTTCTCTGCTGCAGCACTTTGTTTTTCCGCTGTAGTGGTGCTAATGGGTCTCTGGTTATCTGTCTCTTCTTCTCTTTTTTGCTCCTTTTTCTCTTCAGTTGCTTTTGTCTTTTGTGTTTTTGACCAATTTTTTAATAATGTAAAACTGCATTCCATTCTGCAAAGGAATGTACGAATGTAGTGTTTATGAATGGTCAAATGTGTTTGTGTGTGTCAGATTTATATATTGGTCAGATTTAGTATGTCAGTTTAAGTATGTCAGATTAAAAGACGTGTATGGCCTAAGTCGCCGCTTGCGTCTATAAACTCAATTCTATCTATCTATGAATGATTATTTGGCGGTTTTTGGCAAACTAAAATTTATTTTGATTATGTATTTTTTGTTACTTGGATTGCTTACACTTGTTTTTACTGTTTTCCGTCATTATCGTACAAATTTTGAAGTAATTATACAAAAAAATGTAAATGAGCGATTGTTTGCAACCATGGCTATGGACACAGTACAGTTGTCCGTCTCGCCCGCTTGATGGCGCACCTGTGACCGGACTCACTATCATTAGGGGCTATTGTCGCATCTGTCCTAATCTGTGGGTTTGGCCATTTGACGCGGGCTTACAATTGGCGCAAAATTTTATGACGTCATTCTACGTCAGAGGGCAGGCATGATGTGGCACAATGTTCAAAAACCGATGGAAACCTTTGTTCTAGATTGGAATTCTATTATTTCATCATGGTTTTATTCAATTTTTGATCATCTATCTACGCAGAGTTGAGTATTAGTTTCACATGAGGTTAATATATTTTTTTATTTTATTTCATATTTATTTTTATTTGTTTTGATGCAAGTCTCGTGTGTTCTCAGGGAACTTGCATCAAAACAAAATGCGTGTGGCCGCCTGTGAAAATTTGTAAGAAGTAGGCTGGTAATTTACAGAATTGAAGTTTGTATTTTGTGTATTTTTGTCATCAAATTTATTTCCCATTCTATGTATTATTTTCCAGCTTGCACAATTAATGGATTTTCAAGATGGTTTAATGCTAATTCAAGATGTTTATATTCTGTTGTATTGTCTACATCTACGTACGAACAAGTTATATACATTTTAGCATAAAATTTTACATTTTTGACCACATTTTTTAAGAAAAATTCTGTGCCTAAGATTGTATAACTGCTCAAAAATGTATTTTTATGCTGAAATAAATATTGTATTATTATTATATTGCATTTTTCATCTGTAATATTTTATTTTGAAATGTTAAATCAAGGTAAAATTCACTTGATTTTTTTTGTTGTAAATCATGTTTGTTAATTCTCATTTGTATCTTAATGAATAACAATATATAAATATGAAACTTTCTTTATTTTGTCTTTATTTCATTTATTTTTTAATTATATGTTTAAGTTACCTCCACTTGGGTGTTTTGGTCGTTGTTATTGCAACCATTTGCTGCGCACGATGACATTTCCGAGCATTTAACGGTAGCTGCTGTCTGCCTTCTGACGTCAGAACAACCTAGCTTCGCCTCATCTTTTACCGGAATATTTGGTATTGGACTGCGGTATTCAGTAAAAGTTATATGACGTCATTTCCGGTTAAAAAGTAAATCTGCATATCCAAAACGTCATTTCTTAGGAGAACCATATAGACCCTTAATGATTCAATAAACTATGGTAAGACCAAAATAACTTTTTTTTTCTTATTATTTTGTTACAATTTTGTGTATTGTCACAATGGCAAAATTGTAACAAATGACATAGACGGCAAATGTTGCTACACCCAAACTCTCCCCCAAACTTGGAAGAATACTACCTACTGTAGTATTCGTTCAAGACCCAAATATAACCCTTTTGATCATTTTTGCATTCATATATTAAGAGAAAATTTTTTTTTTTTAAAGAATATTTTTTTCTTTATTCACATCAATAATTCTACTTTGGTTTACTGCCACTGCCACTTGAATGGGGTCTCTGGATGTTCCCTGCACACGCTGTATGAGCCTGCTTCCGGATGGTATTCTTTACAAGTCAAACCTTTGCAGCATAAATGCTTAGCATCACAAGAGTACGCTTCTTTACCACATTTTCCGTTTAACCTGTAAGAACCATGAGTGCTTACGTCGATCCTTTATAAACAACAAGAAAAAAACTTTGTAATGTGACTTATTTGGTTAAAAATAATAAATTAAAAAATATTGTTTTATATTTTTATACACATACCATTGGGTGATTGCCACGACGAGAAAACAAAACACCAAACTGATGAAAACAGTTCCTTTCATTTTCAGTTGAATGTTGATCAAAGATTAATTTTTCTACTGTGCCATTTGCGTAGTTAAGTTGCACTATTTATACTTTTCAACAATACTCTATTAATAACTTAATTTGTTTTTTAAGTGCCAATATAAAAGTTTAAGTAATATTAAAGATATGGTCTACGACAATACTCGCTAATTGCTCATTAGACGTCACTATTGTATCAGCTTAAATTGTTAAATAGCTTAATAAAAATAAATACAAATAAAAATAAAACTAATTAAGAGAAGTTTTTAAATTTTTTAATGTAGGTTTGTACAGGTGCTTTCGACTATCGAAGATCTTTGATGGTCGAAAGCACTGAATAATTTGGGAAAATGACGTGTCTGTATAATAAGTAGAGAGAAATTGAAGGAATTTAATTTTATTTAGATTTAAAGTAATGAATGGCACATATTACAGCTTTTTCAGGTTTCTAAAATTCGCTTTCAGATTGCTAAAATGTACATTCAGTTGAATAAAATGCGAATTCAGATTAATAAAATACTCTTTCAGAAAATAATATATGTTTTCAGGTGGAAAAAAATTTCATTCAGTTAGAAAAAATCTTTATTTAGTTTAATAAAAAGTTGTTTCAGCTCTAATAAATGTAATTTCAATAATTTAAAATACAAATTCCGAATAAAAAATTCAAAAAATTCAAATTTCTAAACAATTTGAAAATTAGCAGAAATTAAGCAATGAGTAGACATTTATTGGGTCCTATGTATTTATTATGTAATGTATTCATAAAAACAATTAAAATTGGGGCCCTGTTACATAGTACCACAGTAATGGACTATTTATTAGGTTTCTGTAAATAAAAATGTCAAATGCCAAATAATGGGGGCCCATATATTATGGTTTCTAGATTACAGGTTTGCCTAATGCAAATTTTGGGCCCATGCATCAAAGAGCCCAAAATTTAATCAAAAGAGTAGGGTTTTATGGGGCCCTGCTCTTGAGCGGCCCTATTTTTGGGACCCAACTCTTGGGGCCCTATTTTTAGGGGGCTCTATTCTTGGGCCCTATTTTTTGAAGCTTTATTTTTGAGGCCCTATTTTTTGGTGTTCTATTTTTAGGGCCCTATTTTTGGAAGCCCTACTCTTGAAGGACCTACTCCCATGGGGCCCTAAATTTAAACACATGAGTAAGCTCCCATAGAATAGGGCCTCATGGGAGTAGGGCCTTCAAGACTAGAGCTTTCAAGAATTGCTGCGTCCAGTTTGGGATTCCACTTAAATCACTCAAATTAGGCGCCGGGTTGTAATTGGCGCAGGTGGCTGCTAATTTAATAGTCTTACTACCTTGGCTTGGTTGTCTAGGGGTTTTGGGGTTGGGATCGCTAAAAAGCGCTCCGAAAGCTATGGCTCCACTCGGAAGCGGCCCTCGCGCCTGAATTACTTCAGGAAGTAGATTTAACTCTACGATAATGCTGGTTCTCAAAAGAACCTGAGCTCCTCCAATGTATGGCGGCCCGTTTAACCGACTGATTCGGTCCGTAATGGTTCGAGTTTGAACCGGCGACGCAATAGTCGCAAAAGCGTTTCCTTTGTCTGAGACAAAGTAAACGGAGTACCTTAGTACGGGCGCTATCCTCACAGCGGTGAGGCCAGCAGAACGCTATCCTTGTATCTGGGTACAAGGCCAGCTAGAGTCCAAATATTTCAGCAGTTTATCTCGGTCAACCAAAGTTACTAGATAAAATTGAGTGATCACATGAGATGTTGACTGGTTGAAAGTTAGGATTAGACTGAAGAATTCAGTTGAGGACAGGATGTCGATGACATCATATCCTGCGCTTGGAAGCGCGAGCTTCGCTAATTGCGGTCCTTGGGGAATACACCCGCATGCAGAAGCACTCTGTTTCAACTTAATGTAGGAGGAACAGACACATCTCCTCATGCGCGTGCCTCAATTAGCGAACCAAACAGGAAATGTAATAAAGATACTTAAATTGGGTTAAAATAAAACTATTATTTTTATTAACAATATTATACATTATATTAATTTTAATGCCTTTTCTAAAACCCGACTGTACCGGGGTGGACCCATTTGGGTCACCACAAAATAGGGCCCTAAAAATAGAATCTTAAAAAATAGGGCCCCTAAAATAGGACCCAAGAATAGAGCCCTTAAGAGGAGGGCTCATGGGCCAGGGGCGTAGGAAGAAAATTATTTCAGGGAGGGTCCAAGTAAATTTTCTTTTAAGCAAATAAAAAAAAAAAGTGATCAACTTTTCACACCTGGTAATTTTTATTTTAATGTTTATAAGTTTGTTTTTTTTTACAAAAAAAAAAATATTTATCCAAAAATTTTTTTTTTATACA
>JH430364.1:30108-43650 GCA_000239455.1 Strigamia maritima | reverse complement strand
AATAGTTTTATAGACGCAAGCGGCGACTCGGGCCATACACGTCTAAAATCTGACAAAAGAGAATCTGACATGAAAACTGACAATATGAAACTTGACATACTAAATCCAACAAAACAAAACCAACACGCTATATCTGACAAAAGAAAACTGACACACCAAAACTGACAAAACAAAACTGACATATCCAAACTGACAAAATGAAACAGGAAAACCGACCCTGACAAAATGAAACAGGAAAACCGACCCTGACAAAATGAAACAGGAGAACTGACCCTGACAAAATAAAACCAATATATTAAATCAGAAAAAAAAGTTTATACAAACTGAAACTGACATACCGACACCAGCATACAACTGACTTCTTACAACTGACTTACCCTGTCGTACCTGTAGGCATAAGTAAGAGAGTGAGAGAGAATAGGGTTTACCGGCGTAAGCGGCTACTATGGCCATACACGCCATGAGGCATAAGTAAACCAAAACATGTGTTTTACACACAAGTCATAACACAGGTGTATAACACAGGTGCGGGTCTTTCTAAAGTACCCGTACCTTAAGTTATTCTTTTGTTTAGTTTGGATGACAAGAGATCATAATATATTCAAATTATAACTTGGTAATTAGTTTATTATAGTTTTAGTGTGACGTTTATGCTGACTCATTTCCATGCATTATTAGTTGTTGAGTCAGCATGTTGTAATTTTTGCTTGTTTAAGCTAGGTTCCAGACTCTCTGTAGTTACAACTGGAGTCCTAGTCTTTATTTTGTATGATAGGATCACATACTAGTCCAGTTTGTGATCCTAGGCTTGTAAAAGCTATTTATAGCCTTTTGCCTTTTTATCATTATGTAACTTTTGGTTTTGAGATTATATACTCTCCAACCTCCATGTTTTTTGATTAAAATGGATGCCAATGTGTCTCCATGTGTAACAAGCCAGATGAGCAAGATATTACCTTTACTCTAATAAAGGCCTCCAAGTTCCAGTTACACATTCTTTAACCGTGTTGGTGAGTGATAGAGAGGGAACATTGCGTTGTGTTGAACATGTAGTGAGCAAAGAAGAACTGAAATTTATTTAACATGAACCACTTATATACTGGTATAAACTCAACAAAAAGTTCCAAAAAGAACTTATGATGCAACAAAATGTAAAAACTATGATCAAAAAGCATAAAACATAAGTAAGAAATCAAAAGTATAAATTTAGAACATGAGTAACTTAAGGTAGCCACCTGGTGGCGACCTTCGAACAGGTAAACAAAGTCAAAATGCCAAAAGAAATCCCACACTGGAGGAATACACTTAAAACATGAAATCATTGCTCAAATATAGTAAGAACTAAATAATAAAGGCAAAATGCATCAAAGAATATCATGAAAGCTGAGATATTCTATGGAAAATAACTAACTAGTTACAAACACTGTTGCCAGATGGCGCGCTCATCAAAACAACATACTAAACACAAAAAGAAATAAGTAATAATTTGACAGTTCTAATCCAGAAATAATAATAACAAAATCATATTAATCCATTACAGAAAAACATCTCGCTTGGAGTTTGTTAGATAAGTACACTCAGACTAGAATTATGAATCCAGTATTCTGTGGTCAATTTATTTTCCAAAAATCAACTAATGAGATCAGAAACCAGAAAAGAAAAGAGATCAAAAAGTAGAAAGCTCAGATAAATTCAGGTAAGCATTTCTTTTCTAAACATAAAATAGAAGTCACTAATTATTTGAATAATTTGTTCAAACAAAAAAGGGGGCTTAACAAAATGTTGCAATCTGGATTGCGACACCATGCTGTCTCATCAGTTTCTAAATTTTTGGATTGCATTATCTGTGAGTTTTGGACATTATAATGATTGTTCTGGCATTATAAGCGACTTTGATCGCGGCCAAGAAGTTTTGATCACTCCAGTTACCTGCCATGGCCCAGGATCAGATGTCAGACCCAGCTAAGGTCATTTGAAGTTCATCCCGTGCCAAAGTGTTCATTTGCGGCTTAGATATGTGCGTTTCCGTGCACAGTATCGCAGGAAAGCGATAGCGCAACGTATAGCGCTATTGGAGCCCAATCGATTTGGACGGGACCTCACGCTTAACTCCAGCGGCTCGCGGTCACTCGCACGCGGCCAAAAATCCCGACTTTTCCATCGAAATTTGGAAAATGGATTTTTGCCAATTTTTGACCGTTTAAAGTGCAGTTTTGCTTCCACAACTGCGAATTGGACCAGGCGGACCACTTAAGTGTACAATTGGTAGCAGAGGATGGTTTCAACCCTGGGACACGTAAGAAATTGCCCAAAATATCAGTTTGGGCAATTAAAAGTCAAAAATTAAAAATTTTATTATTTGAGCATTTTCTCTCGGATTTTTCTGTTATTTTTCAGCTTAACATTATGTCTGCGAAGGATATAACAAAGTCAGCCGCTTCTGGAGTCAATAAAATGGACAGGACCAATTATTTACAGTGGACAATCGATGTGCAGCTCCTTTTGGAAGAAAAAGGACTTTGGAAGTTTGTGAAAGGCAAACAGGTGGAGCCAACTGCATCCGCTGCCGAGCGTGAAAAATGCGAGAAGGACAAGAATAAGTCGAGAGTCATCGTTTTGCAGTGTGTGGTGCCGAGATTGCTGCCAGCTGCAATGAAACATGATACGACTGAGGCAGTTTGGACCCATTTAAAGAAGATTTTCAAACCGAGCTCGATCGATCGCACGAGAAGCATCATTAGTAGAGGAATTTTACTCCATGAGACGCCATGAAAATGAAGAGTTAGACTCGTTTATGGCACGCCTAGACAAGGCCGAGGACGATATGGTGGCTGCAAATGACAAACTCAAGCCAGAGGACCACATCAAGGCTTATTTGATGATCAGCAGGATTGGAAAGGAATTCGAGCATCAAATCCAATCCATTTATCAATGGAAAAAGAAGGATTTCACCTACGACAACATTTGCACGGCTTTGCTAGCAGAAAGCAACCAAAGACGACTTGTTGAGACCAGTGAAAAGAATCTGGAGGCTGCGACTGCTTATGCAAGCAGTCTTAAAGGCCAAAGTGTTAAAAGTGAAGTGAATTCTGCAAATTCCACCGATAAAGCGTATCTTCGAAGCATTGTCTGCTTAAGTTGTGGCACCAATGGCCATTTTGCACGGGATTGTGCAAAACCAAAAGACCATCGCGGAGGAAAGCAACCTAGAAGTCGAAGTCGAGGACGCCGACAGGGTCGTCGTGCGCCAAATCCAACACCAGAGAGCCAGATGACCAAGCAGGCCTGGTTTGCCAAAGCCGCAGGGGAGCCAGCAGTCATCCAGGCACCTAGAGTTTGTAGTGCCAACATCCAAAATGGCAAAATGGAGTGGTTTTTGGACATCTGCGCGTCACATCACGTTTGCAGCGACCGCAACTTGTTCTGTGAGAGAGTCCAAGGTCAACTTTGTTTACACTTCTCAAAATGAGACTTTCCTGCTCAGAAGTTCATATATGTAGACAACTCACATCAGAGACATCATAGAAGAGTATTTAAAGTATTTGAGGAGCTCAAACCCATGAGTTGGAGCTTGGTGAAGGATCATCAAGCATCACAGGCAGAGGGACCGTCGAGTTATCTGTGAAAATCAAGAATGTAGTGAATGTGATATCTCTTGAAAGTGTTTATTATGTGAAAGGCTTTAAGAGAAATCTCATTTCTGTTGGAAAAATTGATCAAGCCAAATGTAATGTTCACATTTACAATAATTGTTTAAAAGTGTATAAATCTGACTCAAAAATTTGTTCATTGTACAGAAAGCTAGATGATGTGCTTTATAAAGTACAGGGAGGGTCTGGTTCAGTTCAGGTTTGCCAACTTGGACAGTAGTTTTGATGCTAAGAGCAACTTAAATTTAACAAAACCTGAAAATTGCTGTTCTGAGACTGGTTCAATGGGCAAATTTGAGAGAGAGAGATAGATAGATAGAATTGAGTTTATAGACGCAAGCGCGACTTAGGCCATACACGTCTTTTAATCTGACATACTAAAACTGACATCTAGATAGATAGATAGATCTGACCAATATAAATCTGACATAGACAAACACATTTGACCATTGATAGACACTACATTCGTACATTCCATTCCAGAATGGAATGCAGCATTACATTATCAAAAAAAAGTCAAAAACAGAGACAAAACCACAGAAGAGATAGCGGAGCAAAAAAAAGAAGATAGATAACCAGAGGATCCATTAGCACCACTGCAGCGGAAAAACAAAGTGCTGCAATGGAGGATCCAGGAGAGACCACAAGGAGGCTGGGTTTGGAAGTTTTCTCCCCCATATAGATAGAGAAGAAGAAGATGAGTGATTATGACATCACAACTATGTACTTTTACTTCTTGATTAAAAATGACCACTGCAGGATGCAGACCTGTGCTAATGGATTCAAATGTGTGAGTTATTTGTTATATTATTAATGTTTTGGCCATATAACTGCTTAGCAGAGGCCACATTGCTATTTTTATTAATTGAGTGGACATTATCTACTATACACCAGCTACAAGAACTTCCAGAGCAACATTTAGAAGAGAGAGTCCAAGGTCAACTTTGTTTACACTTCTCAAAGTGAGACTTTCCTGCTCAGAAGTTCATATATGTAGACAACTCACATCAGAGACATCATAGAAGAGTATTTAAAGTATTTGCCAAGCTGAATCAACTAGAGAAGCAGCTATTTACGTGTCAGAGACGGGACTATCCTGCCAGCACGCATCAGAAGCAACTCAGAGGCGTTTTAGAGTAGGGATTGTCCTTACAAGCGCATATTTCCATTGATTGCATCGTGACTCACCCGTAAGCGATTTCGTCAGCAGAATACGGATTATTGATATCCGTTAGATGCGGAATTTCGAGACGAATCGAACGCCGTTTACCGCATCCGACAAGCGGTTGCAAAGTTACGGCCGAAAAACGTAATCGTGCCTTGTTTATTAAGTGTAAAAATTTCAAATAGGGAAATTGCCCTTAGAAAAAGCACTTCCACTGGGTTACGGTTTTTGCCACATAGCTCTCGAGTTTTAGAGCTACGAAGCTGATTTTGGCACCATTGGAACCGCCTTGCTGAGACGAACAAAATGGCGTTTGTTTCAGGCCGATAGGCCTATTCTACGCCAAGTTATTTACGTTTTCGCGACGAAGTGCAATTTGGATGACTTCAAGAAGCTTCTTCTTTCTGCGTGGATTTTCTCGGGCTTGCTAGGCCTATCCAGGTGACTTAAATATATGCAAACAATTTGCACAAACGAGACGAATCGTTTGGTGCCAATTTCATCGCAATACAACAAGCGGTTGCGGAGATATTTGCGAAAAACCGCAGCCGGGCTACCGGGTCCCGCCAAGCAATCTCGGATTTCCCATCGAAATTAAAGTTCCAAAAATAGCAAAAATTTGATTTTCACCAGTTTCTTCATCATTACGGTGCTTGAGGATCCTGACCACACCTATTCTACAACAATCTGTGCTAATGCAAAGACAGGGTTCAAGCACTAATGCTAGCATTCAAACAGCAAAATATGAATAATATTAACAAATAAGTTTCCCAATGAATTTTATCACTTTAAAAGTGGATTTTTAACATTTGAAATAAATACTTGAACTGAATAAAGCAATATAATATTAACACGACATTTTAATTAATAGATTTCAAAAAACAAGACTTTTTAAAAATTTCGTTTTTGAAATCTCGTTTTTAGTCTTGTAAGAGAAATCGCAAACTGTCTAGTTTTAATAGTTTTTAATAGTTGTTTTGATTGTATTTAAACAACAAAAGAATTAGCACCTAACAGCTCATTGCTAACTGCATTGAAAGATTATGACAGTTTTATGCACTATCCAAGTGATAGATTTGTAAAGATTTTTTTACAAGTGGAACAGAGAGAGAAAATTAGGCTTATAGACGCAAGCGGCGACTCGGGCCATAGACACGTATAAAATCTGACAAAAGAGAATCTGACATAAAAACTGACAATATGAAACGTGACATACTAGATCCAATAAAATAAAACTGACACGCTACATCTGACAAAAGAAAACTGACAAATTGAAACTGACATATCCAAACTGACATAATGAAACAGACATACTGACCCTGACAAAATGAAACCAATATATTAAATACAAGTGGAACAAGCACTTGAAACTAAATTAAAAGATCCGTTTTTTCTGAATGCAGATGTTCAATGTTTTAGGTAATTTACATGAATTACAAATTTTTAATGGGATTGATTGCTGCACAGATCATGCTTTAGATATAGTTTATCTAAAATAATCTTATATTACATTCAAACACAGTTCTTTTTTCAGCAAGAGAAATACAACAAGAAATGTGTAACTCAAAAAAAGTAAAAAAAAAATGGCTAAGCTTTGTTAAGCAGAAGTTGAGTTGCAATCGTTCATTTTTGTATTGCAATTAATTTATAATGTATCAAAAGAATTACTTTTGTGATAAAAAGATAATTAAAAAATACCTAATGTATTACAATTGTTTAAAAAAATATTCAAAGTTTGTTATCCTTTATCCTTTATGTTTGAAAATCTATTTTCAATAATTTTCTTAACAGGTGATATTATTTTATAAAATGATATCACTATTGGTATCAGCATTCACAACCACAGTACTGTTTCATTTTTTTAAGACAACATCACATGGAAATGCTTTTCCAATTTTTATCGCCAGGTAGAGCCATGGACAAGGCTTTTAATTGAAGACTCAGCGTGGTCTCATCATCTTCATTTTCATTATGTTTAAGCGCAAAATAAAGGAATATCTGGTAGGTAGACTCATTTCATATTGTTCAATACCAGTATAGCTTCTAATCTTTTTATTTTCAGATGTTTTATTATCATCTGATGATGAGGAAATTTTATCCAAGTCATGGAGAGTCTAAAGAAGTAGTTGCTAAGAAGATGAAGACCAAAGTAAACAAGAGTGGTAAAAAAGAGATTAAACAAGACATTATCGACCACATGCTACCCACGTACCAAAGTTGATTGAAATACAACAAATAACACCGGGAAATAGTGGGAAATACAGCAACAAATGAAAACGTGTGTTGTGACGTTCCGAATTTTATAGCAGTAATAAAGAAGAGAGAGAGAGAGAGAATTAGGTTTATAGACGTAAGCGGCGACTCGGGCCATACACGTCTAAAATCTGACAAAAAAGAATCTGACATGAAAACTGACAATATGAAACTTGACATACTAAATCCAACAAAACAAAACCAACACGCTATATCTGACAAAAGAAAACTGACACATCAAAACTGACATATCCAAACTGACATAATGACTGACAAACTGACTGACAAAATGAATATATTAAATCAAGACAAAATAAGAAAAAAGTTTATACAAACTGAAACTGACATACCGACACTGGCATGAAACTGACTCCTTCGGACGAAAAATCCCAGCGTACCCCGGCGTACCAACCCCGTCGTTTCAACCCCGTCGTTTCAACCCCAGCGTTCTAACCCTGGCGTACTGATCCTGGTGTATCCAGCCGGCCCGGCTAATTCGGCTGGCCAGGCGTACTGATCCAGGCATACTAACCCGGGCATACTAATCCAGGGCATACTAATCCGGGCGTACTGATCCGGGCAAACTACCGACCAAATCTGTCCATATAACTGACTTCCTACCACTACCGACTTCCTACTACTACCGAATTCCTACGACTACCGATTTCCTACGACTACCAACTTCCTACCACTAACAACTTCCCACTACCAACTTCTTACAGCTGACTGACTTCTGACAACTGACTTATCCCAGCATACCCATCCCAGCGTACCAACCCCTTGGTTTCAACCCCAGCGTACTAACCCCGTCGTTTCAACCCCGCCGTACCGGGCCTGGTGTCACCGGCCAGCCGGGCATACTAATCCGGATGTACTAATCCAGGCTTACTAATTCGGGCGTACCGATCCAGGCGTACTCTACCAACCAAAACTGTCCACACAACTGATAGCTACCAATAACAAAAGACAGAAGAGAAAGAGGAGCAACAAAGAGAAGAAGGAAGAAGGAAAGATAGATAACCAGAGGACCCATTAGCACCACTGCAGCGGGAAACAAAGTGCCACAGAGGAGAACCCAGGGGAGGCCACAAGGAGGCTGGGCTTGGAAGTTTTCTCCCCCGCAGTAATAAAGAAAGATCCAGTCTGAGGCTAAAAGAACTCTGTTTATTTGCTCAATGTTTACATGGATAATGCGAAAATCTGTAGAAGCAAGAAGCCAAACATGTCTTACTCATATCATATCTACATTTATTCTGTTTATTTCCAATAACACTCAGTTGCTAGTTTACTAACATAATAATTACTATTGTGATAATATACTAGTAATTACTGCTTGGTTATCCAAATACACTGCTACAGGATATTGTCCTTCATCCTCTAATTCCAAGTCTTTGCAAGTTCAACCAGCACAACAAATTCGGCTTCACATGACATCGCTATAAGAGCTGGTTTCTTTGATTGCCAAGTGATGACCGAATCTGATAACATTCACCAATCGATTTTGCATCTTTGTCTTTACTATTCCATGAAGCATCAGCATTGCCTGATAACTTAAACTGCGACAAACGATATACTATCTATCTTATTATCTTGTGTTTATTTTAAGTATCTGCGTATCTGTGTCTGCGACATAACTGGATATAAGCCAAATCTTCTTTCTCAATATCATGAAATACTTGAAATCAAAGTGCATCCCAATTCATCTTCGTTGAATTTCATATCCCTTGCAATAAAATACGATTGTAATTTTGGATCATAAAATTTCCAATCCAATCGTGCTGATGGATAGCCAATGAAAATAACTCTCCTAGATCTGGGATCTATTTTTGTTCTTTTCTGAGATGGGATCCTGTTGGTATTTAGTTGTAAAAGTCTCGAATTTATTCATTATAGTTTATTACTTGATGTTCATTATGTTTTTCCTTACATTTCATTTTATACTATGTAAATATGAATGTTACTTGTAAGCCTCCGTAGTTTACGCGGCTATTTTTAGATTTCAAATAAAAATTTTCCACTCGCAAGTTTGCAGTGATAGATTTAGATAGATAGAATTGAGTTTATAGACGCAAGCGGCGACTAAGGCCATACACGTCTTTTAATCTGACATATTGAAACTGACATACTTAATCTGACCAATATAAATCTGACACAGACAAACACATTTGACCATTGATAAACACTACATTCGTACATTCCACTGCAGAATGGAATGCAGCATTACATTATCTAAAAAATGATCAAAAACAGAAACAAAAACCACAGAAGAGAAAGCGGAGCAAAAAAAGAAGATAGATAACCAGAGGACCCATTAGCACCACTGCAGCGGAAAAACAAAGTGCTGCAATGGAGTACCCAGGGGAGGCCACAAGGAGGCTGGGCTTGGAAGTTTTCTCCCCCAAGTTTGCAGTGAGACCAAATGCATGTCTCTTCATTTCCTTAGATATTAGCGCCTATTTCCTCATCAAACCAAACCAGGATAACAAGGTTATGGGTTCCAGTGTGTTTCCCTGCGTTTTTGTGCTTTTTGGATGAAGTTTTGGGCGTTTTTGTTACTATGGTGCGTGAGTTAGTTTGTTGCGAGTACGAGGCCTAACTTGACGTGTTGGTGTGGATTTCAACGTGCTGGATCGAGTGTTTGTTGTTTGTCTCCACATTTAGCAAGACAAACACAGGTAAGAAGCTATTATTTCTGCTTTTTGACCTGTTTATTGCTGTTATTATTTGCTTTCCGGTTATGGACGCCATTTTGCCAAGTTCCGAGTGTGAAGCAAGCCATTCTGGATTGATGTGGATGCATAGGACCGAATTTCAACGGCGTGTGTTGCTTTTCCTGCAAGTTTTGAGCTGTTTTTGCGACTCATTGCACAGATTTTAGATTTTGGAGCCAGTTATTGGATTTTTGCGAGTTAGGAGCCGACGACCTTTGTGCGACCTTCAAAAAAAGAAGAGTGAGGACAAGATTTACGGACAATTATAAAAGGAAGTCACCAGTGAAGCCGACATCTGGAAGACATCACTCCTTTAGTGGAGATCTTTTCTTTTATATTGTTAACTATCCCCTCTTATTTCACCTTTGAGGTTGCCGAACCGTAAGAGACATTTTTCTCAATCCCGAGTATCTGGTACAAGGCGCCTCCTTACTCTATTTTGGTGGGAATTTTGATATATTTTTACTTTTGAGCGATTTTTCAGAATCAAAAGAGTTGGTTTTGACTCGCCAGGTTTTAAGTTCATTTATAGCGATATTTTGTGAGTTTGGGCCTCATTTAGAGTTCTTAGTTGTGCTGTTTGAGGTAAATTTTAGTGAATTTACCAGTTTAGACAAAATCCAAGGAGCTTTTGGATTTATTAGACAGTTTATTGATTTTAGTTTAGACGCAAGTAGTTTTTGTAAATCATTTGTTGGTGTAGGATTAATTAGCCTAGTTATTGGTCAGTTTAATATTTTGTCCGTGTTATTTCAAGTTGAATTTAATACTTTTGGGTTTGTTTGGATTTTATTTTGGTTTTTCCCTTTTATTAGTCAGTCATGGCAGAAAGGGATAGTGTGCTCAGTTTTAGAAACTGAACAAGCTGAATTACGTCAGCTGGAAGAGAGATATGCTGCAGCCCGGGCTACAGCAGCAGATAGATAGATAGATAGATAGAATTGAGTTTATAGGCGCAAGCGATGACTTAGGCCATATGCGCCTTTTAATCTGACATACTGAAACTGACATACTAAATCTGATCAATATAAATCTGACACAGACACACACATTTGACCATTGATAAACACTACATTCGTACATTCCATTGCAGAATGGAATGCAGTCTTACATTATCAAAAAACTAGTCAAAAACACAGACAAAAGCCACAGAAGAGAAAGAGGAGCGAAAAAAGAAGAGACAGATAACCAGAGACCCATTAGCACCACTACAGCGAAAAAACAAAGTGCTGCAGCAGAGAACCCAGGAGAAGCCACGAGGAGGCTGGGCTTGGAAGTTTTCTCCCCCTACAGCAGCAGATATTGTTTTATTTGAGACTAGTCAATCCAAAGCTGGAAGTATAATTTATTTAGGCATTGAAGACAAATTGAAATGTTTACTCGATGGGTTAGAGGGTCCTGCAGAGAGATGGGACAAGTTAGCAAAGACTTATGAGCTGAAGTCTAAGGCACAAATTTCACGTTTGTTGGGTGAGTTTCATCTGGCCTAGATGAAGGAAAATGAGAGCATTATCTTGTTTTTGAATAGAATTACACAATTGACTAGGGATTTAAGTTTAGCGGGAAAAATTATTCCGGATGATGATATTGCTTATCAAATGACATGCACGTTGCCGTCGCAATATCATAATGTGGTCAGTCTCATGCATATATGGGAGGATGCACAGCTTACCGTCGCTAATGTTGAGAAAACCCTAATTGAAGAATTTGAAAGTTTAAAGTCAAGGGATTTATTAGGTGTTAATTCTAATAACAATTCTGAGAGTAGTGCTCTGTCAGCGAATCAGAAAAACCCCAAAAAGAAACTTAACAAAGAAGTTATTTGTTTTAATTGTGAGATTAAAGGCCACTATTCGAGTGATTGTAGAAAGAAACCGAAAAATGAGATTAAATGCTCAAATTGTGGGATTCTAGGCCATTATGGGGCTTCATGTAGAAAGGAGAAGTCCAGGGTTTGTAACTCATATTTAATTGTTTTGGCTCACTCCTGGAAGATTCAAGTGTAAGCATCATCCTGTTGTGATCAGTTTTCACAACTCATGCTGAACTGTCTGTTTTGTAATAAAAATCATGACAGGAAGACATGCATGCTGAAGGAGCAAGAAAAGATAAAGGCCGAAAGAGAGAGAGAGAGAGAATTAGGTTTATAGACGTAAGCGGCGACTCGGGCCATACACGTCTAAAATCTGAACAAAAGAGAATCTAGACATAGAAAACTAGACAATATGAAACTTGACATACTAAATCCAACAAAACAAAACCAACACGCTACATCTGACAAAAGAAAACTGACACACCAAAACTGACATATCCAAACTGACATAATGACACAGACGTACTGACTCTGACAAAATGAAACCAATATATTAAATCAAGACAAAATAAGAAAAAAGTTTATACAAACTGAAACTGACATACCGACACTGGCATGACACTGACTCCTTCGCACGACAAATCCCAGCGTATTCCGGCGTACCAACCCCGTCGTACCAACCCCGTCGTTTCAACCCCAGCGTTCTAACCCCGGCGTACTGATCCTGGTGTATCCAGCCGGCTCGGCTAATTCGGCTGGCCAGGCGTACTGATCCAGGCATACTAACCCGAGCGTACTAATCCAGGGCGTACTAATCCGGGCGTACCGATCCGGGCGTACTACCGACCAAATCTGTCCAAATAACTGACTTCCTACTACTACCGACGTCCTACTACTACCGATTTCCTACGACTACCAACTTCCGACTACCAACTTCCTACCACCGACTTCCCACTACCAACTTCTTACAGCTGACTTCTGACAACTGACTTATTCCAGCATACCAATCCCGGCGTACCAACCCCGTGGTTTCAACCCCAGCGTACTAACCCCGTCGTTTCAACCCCGTCGTTTCAACCCCGCCGTACCGGGCCTGTGTCTCCGGCCGGCCGGGCATACTAATCCGAGCGTACTAATCCAGGCTTACTAATTCGGGCGTACCGATCCAGGCGTACTCTACCTACCAAAACTGTCCACACAACTGATAGCTATTAATAACAAAAGACAGAAGAGAAAGAGGAGCAATAATAGATAGATAGATAGATAGAATTAAGTTTATAGACGCAAGTGGGAGGAGCAATAAAGAGAAGAAAGAAGAAGGAAAGATAGATAACCAGAGGACCCATTAGCACCACTGCAGCGGAAAAACAAAGTGACACAGTGGAGTGCCCAGGGGAGGCCACGAGGAGGCTGGGCTTGGAAGTTTTCTCCCCCATAAAGGCCAAAAGAATTTGTTTTAAGTGTCTAGGCAAGGTCCCATACAAGACGAAAGAATGCCCACTAAAATAAAGTGCTACCGGTGTGAAGGAGATCATCATACTCACATTTGTACCGCACCAAAGCCGCCACCCGAGTCACACGCCGCACCTACTTAACAATGATGCAAATGCATCACAATGCTTAAATTATGTGACAGGAACATTGAATCGGCAGGAGTGTGCTTCATAGACGGAGGAGCACAGGAAATTTTCATCAGAAAAGACATTTCTCGAAAATTAAAACTGAAAAAAATAGTTATCGTTAACAAGATCTTGTTAACGTTTCAGCATTTGGGAAGCCAGCCGAGTTGATGTCATGCAATCGGGTGAAGTTAGTCATCAAACCAATGACCAGATCGTTCCTGGAAGTGGCCAATGAAGCCTCAGAAGTTGAACATATAACGACAACGCCGAGCGAATGCCAAGCGCCGATTTGACAAAACAAGTGGAAGAGACGGGAATTACGCTATCA
>JH430364.1:13722-30088 GCA_000239455.1 Strigamia maritima | reverse complement strand
AAGAAATATATAATTTATTTATTCTATTGACCATTCGCCCCAATCCACATCGGAATGTTGGATGATACCGGAAGTGGTCATTACATTCCACAACCGGCATCACCCATTGGCCACTCTGTTATCTACACATTCCTTAGGGATTAGTGAGAGATTAGCAGAGTATATAAGCTCAAGCAAAACAGGAAGTAGTGTGAAATACTGAACTGAAACCCTGAACTGAATGTTTGATCTGTGATATTGTTTGCCTGTGATTATTTGCCTAGATGGTATGTGTTATTATATTGAGTGTATATATTGATATTGAAAGTGTAGTGTAACATAACCATAGCATTTTATGGGTTGCGTGTTACTAACCATACTTTATAGTGTCATACATTTATATAGTCAGTGTATTGCACGTCCCTGTGGCACCTGTGTTTGTGTTACTCAGTAACACCTGTTAATAGGTGATTATGAGGCGAACATGGGGTCAAAATGACTATACTTTCCACATGGTGTTGGAACATTATGTGTTGAGCTTTTGGCCGCCGATGTTGGGGACTGTCTTATGTCGCATGGGTCATACGGCATCAGGGAGCGACTGAATTTCAACAAAATTTAACGGGATTTCAACGAAATTAAACAGGATTTCAACAAAATTTAGCGGGATCTCAACAGAATTTAACAGAATCTCAAAAAATTTAGCAAGATTTCAATGAAATTAAACGGGATTTCAACGAAATTAAACAGGATTTCAACGAAATTAAACAGGATTTCAACGAAATTAAACGGGATTTCAACGAAATTAAACAGGATTTCAACAAAATTTAACAGGATTTCAACAAAATTGGGTTTCTAATATCTTGGTTCCAGATTTCACGTAATTTTAATGAAATAAACTCATTTTTTTAAGTTTAAACCATTTTATTTTATTTAATTTCTAGAATTTTTCACTTTTTTCTGTACTAATACATAATAAATAATAATAATACATAATAAATGAAAAAATTTCTTTTCCTGAATGTTAATTAAACCGTGGAATTTCCACGGGGCCTTCTAGTCTGACATACTGAAACTGACATACTAAATCTGACCAATATGTTTATCCATGAATCGAATGAAAAAGTACTTTTAATGATCGAGTGAATCTTGATTGAATACTTAAGTAAATGGTGGCGCTGGGTTTGTCGTCACGAGTGGATGCAGATTCGAATGGAGATCACAAGGGATTCCCCTTTAATTATTTCCCATTTAGACCTCTTTTTACCTGGTCACACTCAGAGGGCTAGATGACCATTTGTCACACTGACCTTCCCTCACCCACTTGTGTATTCATAGTTACTTGAGTCAGATTAATTTAGGTGTAGGTGAGGCCTTAATAAGCGAGCGCGCTTTTAGTAGCCCCAGGGCAGTGAGGCGTATTGTTTCCTCCCACTTTTACTCCTTTGTTATAACAGGAGTCAGTGGTTTTGTCTACAATAACAAAGTGTTCTTGTTGTGTCGTGCTGAGAAGCATGACTCCTTGAAAGGACCTTTATTAGATTGTATGGCAGGAGAGGAAAAGAAATAAAAGTGTAGGTGTTTAACATTATTACAACAAATAAATTGTTGAGTGCTGTAACTTGATGGGGAATTAAGGGATTAAGTGTGAAGCAAAAAGGATTAAAATTTTTGTAAGTGCATATTCTGAGGTTGGTGTTATTTACTAAATCCTGCCAGTAGAATAGAGCTCATTGGGATCTTCTCAGGGTGATAACACATCTGTTAAGTGGTTCTGGGCGCCTGTACTTAGTTTGGCGTCAAGATTTGACGCAGAGCTAAACCAGAGGAAGCTCGGTGCCAGTGTCCCGCGTATTGCCTGGAGAGAGAGAGAGAGAGAGAGAATCCAACAGTTAGCATATGACTTACAAGTGGTTTTCCACAAGTGAATTTGAAATAATAATTAAAATAAAACTTGTTTAACATTGTTGAAAATGAGTAGTTAATTTTTCAAAATGGTATTCACTCAAACACTGAGATTGACTTTTCCATGTTAGTTGTGTATATTTTTTTTTGTTTGATTTATTCAGTTGGGAATATTTTTCTTATACCTCATGTTAAATTGTCTAGTTGGGCAATTATAAGTGTTGGTTCAAGGTATGGACTTTTCTAAGTTTTAAAGTTATTTTTATAAATTTTTTTTTTTCTCTAAAAACAAACAAGTCACTCCGTGAGAGGTCCCTTCAAGTAAGCCTTGGGCTTAACAAGGTGGGAGAGCGTCTCTTACAAAAGACTCTCCTTTGCAATGCCCAGGGACATCACAGGGTGGTCCCTTATGCCGACCACTCGAGCAATAAAAAGGGACCGCTTTAAAGTGACCGGTCAAGTTTTTGGTGGACATCTGGTTATTTTTATTTTTATTTGCTTTTATTGATTTGAGTGCTTCGGTTCTGCTCTTTTGTTACCATGGCTCTTGGTAATTAAAATAGGAGGATGGAGCATGAGAAATGGAAGTGAATGGGAAAAAGTATTTTAATGACCATGGTATGAATGTGTCGGACATCAGGGATGGTGTCACCTCAAAGGTCCCGACTTTAACTCTCATACAAAAAGGAAATGTTTGTTTCCCCAATATGACCAGTCACATGGCCACCGCCTTCATGTTTTTGTAATAAAATTATGTGTGTGGTATAAACTTATATTTAAAGTTATAAAATTTTAGATTTTCAAAAGTTTACCTGTACTAATAAAACTGGGCATTGTCCAGTGCACTCTATTTTTAGGACTGCAGACCGTGAAGTCCCCAAGGGACTAATTAACAACGTACTGGTATGCAAATACCAACGAGATTATTAAGAGGGCCGAGGAAATTGGCAAAATTCCCTCACTCTTCTTCTGAAGTTTGTGTTTGTCACTACTCCAATCGTTTGATCTCTTCTTGACGGTGTGTCAAATTATTTGTTTGTGCCTTTTGAATTTCAACAGGCCCCGTGCCCAGTAGATATCTACATTTGACAATGTTACTATTTGGCAGACCAAGCATGTCCCAGGATGGAGGGGATCGGCCACCACAAACGCCAACGACCACAGCACCCACCTTTTGGAATAACTTGATTGGAGCAACGGGAAAGAAGCGGATAATATAACGTCGCCGCCAAGCAAGAAGTGGCTCCCCTCAGATCGGGCCCCACCCCGGTCGATAGATAGATAGAATTGAGTTTATAGACGCAAGCAGCGACTTAGGCCATACACGTCTTTTAATCTGACATACTGAAACTGACATACTAAATCTGATCAATATAAATCTGACACAGACAAACACATTTGACCATATTGATAAACACTACATTCGTACATTCCATTGCAGAATGGAATGCAGCATTACATTATCAAAAAAATGGTCAAAAACAGAGACAAAAGCCACAGAAGAGAAAGCAGAGCAAAAAAAGGAGATAGATAACCACAGGACCCATTAGCACCAGTGCAGCGGAAAAACAAAGTGCCACAGTGGAGTGTCCAGGGGAGGCCACGAGGAGGCTGGGCTTGGAAGTTTTCTCCCCCTCAAAGATGGCAGATTAATGTCATTGGATGACATACTAATGTGCCCCTCTCTGGTTGACTCTCCAATCAACTAGGGGCTTACACAAGTACATAAGCTGCTCCAATCCCTTGCAGCAGAGAGAGAGAGAGAGAGAGAGGGAGAGAATTAGGTTTATAGACGCAAGCGGCGCCCTTGCAGCAGAACTCATGATCTGATTTTATATTGATATTGTATACACTTGTTGTTACCTTGAGCCCTCACGATTTGTACTCCATGCGCCATGACCGTACTCATAGCCTGACTATGTCAGGGTGAGGGATCAGGGTGAGGGAACGCTGCCCTTGCCCACCCACGCTCCAAAGGGATGCTCTATTGTATTGTTCCGACTGGGATGGATGAGTAACTCGTACTCTCGGGCCCGCCTACCTCCCTTTCCGCTTCTGGCCGCTCTCGGGCCAAACTTGCCTTTCTTGTCATTTAGGGCTTTGTGTCCAAACTCTAGTTTTCCTGTCACTGCTATTTTCAGTATCTTTTCCGTACACAGGGCCACAGCAGAATGTTCAACGGGGTCCTGCACTCTTTACCCAGTGGGGAACCTCAATGATCTGAGGCCCAGTGGTTCTTTGGCTATTCCTCGTAACATTACCGACTTACAACTTGGGCTAGTTGGACATGTGAAGCCAAGATTCATAGGATAGGATGGACAGCGCCAGTGACAATTAAACCCGAACGACCACAAACCACCCACTTGGACAAAAGATGGACAGGACCAGGAAAACCCCCGGATAACAACTGGGAGCGCATAGCTTAGGCGTAATGTTAAGTAGAACCTTTATTTATTAGTGTTGTGATTCGCTTCTCTCACCTTAGGCAAGAGTCACAGCCACGCTGCCTGGCCACACTTGGCCTATAGTTTATATAATGTTTAGCTCATGTCTTTAGAAAGTATTAGTTGTTATGCATTGTTAGTGCTGAGTGCAACCCAGATATTGTAGGAATGGTTAGAATCCTTAGAATAAATAATGTTATGTCTTGATAAACTTTTGTTCGTTCTTTATTTACTCTGCTCTTGTTTACATGTTATTGTTATTATGTTATGTTATTGTTATTGTTATTGCTCTGAACCTCATACCTCATTTGCATATCGCTACTCAGGATCGGGTTGTGATGTGGACATAATGACGACTTGTGAGTCGCCATGACAACCTGACAACAAAGCTGGCCACCTAGAGGCGCCATCTTGGAGTAAGATGGCAAGGAAGTGCTGTTCCTGGCCCCAAGACTAGCATCGCTCCCACTCCCTGTCTTACCACATTACCGTTTATACCTGTCTTACGTGGGTATCAAAGTTATTACAGTCTTACGTGGTATCAACGATGGGATTTGCATTGGCTCATTTTGGACGCCATCTGGGATCGAGTACACTTGGATTTTGCAGGCCCTTATTTAGGCAAAATGTTCCTGTTGGCAGTTGACGCCAAAACTAAGTGGGGCGAGATGCACACTATTGTCGACCACTACAGCAGACGCTACTACTGCTGGGTTGTCTACCTGGTTCTAGCAGCACGGCCTACTGCTGCAAATACACTCGGACAATGGTCCACAATTCACAGCGACTTTATTCAAATATTTTATACAGCGTAATGACGTCCGACAAACATTCTCTCCACCTTACTGTGGTCGTATGGGCCATGTTATCTAAAGCATGTGGCATGGTTTTAGTGATTTTGATAAATATTATTTTGAGTCAAGTTCCAAACATGAGTTAGATTGTTTGGAAACGAGAATTTAATAATATTGTAGCAATTTTGTGCCTTATTGTAATTCAAGAAGCATTATTATTGTTTACATATAATAAT
Organism: Strigamia maritima; assembly: GCA_000239455.1. NCBI lineage: Eukaryota > Metazoa > Arthropoda > Chilopoda > Geophilomorpha > Linotaeniidae > Strigamia > Strigamia maritima. The sequence goes on along the minus strand of JH430364.1, from coordinate 24,730 downwards.
TAGAATTGAATGTTTACGGTGCTCGAGTTGTTGTGATGACATGAAATGTGTTTGTGTTTGTTATAATTAATTTGGAGTTGTGACATAATGCGTTTTTAAGCGTTGATAAATGCAACATGTCACTAGGTTTGATAATTGTAATTATTATAGAGTTTTACCTGATTGTGTCGAGATTGTAGTGTGATATCGATTTATGTCTGAGTTTTTATCTATTTGTGACTTATCATAACTGAATTGTGACTATTAGTGCGAGATTGTGTCTAGATTTATTTACTAAGTGTTGTCTGCATTACCTTGATGTAGCAGACGACACATTGTCAATTTTAGTATTTGATTGACAACAGGTGGCTCACTTGAGCTTACATCACCTGTTATCAATCACTTGGGTTGTGACCAGTCACGTGATCACTCTCCGGGTCTTACCTGTACCGCCAAGATGGCAACTTACACGACAAGATGTCATGTCAGCTCGTTTTATAATAAATAAAACGCAAGTATGCTTTTAATATCAAGTATTCTGTTCATTTCGAGTGTTTGCGGCATCAAAACAAGCTCCGCGGCCGCATGGAACGTGTTTTGCATCAAAAGTTACGCTGTGCAGCCGAGGGACGAGGTAGAACGCTATCCAGCGATATTGAGCGGGTACGGGACTTGCGAGTACGAGCGCGGACCGCGAGTGACGATTCGCGGCAGGAAAAATCGAGTTTTCCATCTAAAATACTTTTTGGCGTTTTTTGACCGTTTTTCGAGCGGATTTCAACATGCGCACTTAGGATTCGAGCCCTGTACGTTTACACTTACCATCCAGCGACCAAAGACGCAGTGGAAATTCAGAATTTACTGTCAGATACCAAGCAAAGCACGGGGAACACAGCCAGCCTATCGCCAGAGCGCTCAGAAGCATATTTAGGGCCGACTTTTGGGTCGCCGGGAATCGCGTCTACTTTTGGCCACAGCCGGGTCACCGGGTCCCGAGCAATCTTGGATTTTCCATCAAAAATCAAAATTTGCAAAAATTGAAAAATATTGATTTCCACAAATTTCTTCACCATTACGGTGCCCGTGCCTATTCCACAACAATGTCTCCACAGGCCGAACTCCTTGCGAGCTGTTTCTTGGCCGCACTCGCCTGCACTTTTTGGATCCGCGTCTCCTGCCACCTACATCAATAATGCCTATACATCGTGAGTTTGATGTCGGAGATCGGGTTTTCGTCCGTGACTATCACGGCAGTGAGCACTGGGTGCCAGGAATTGTTCAAAAACGCGTGTCATCTACCACTTACCAAATTGAAGTGGCCAACGCCGTCGTGTGGCATCGCTACATTGACTAGATTCGCCCTCGTCACTCAGCCGACCCTGCTCCACTTTTCAATGGGAGGAGGACCGCTGATGACATCGTTTTTAGGCCAGATGAAGTCAACACTACACCTACAACTCCTACTAGCATCATTCAGCAGCAGACTACTGCTACCTCGACTGCATCATCGTCAGTACCGCAACCACAAGAGCGCTCTACGGCTCGCTCGATCTCTCGTCAAGGCTCATGCATGCGTGCTGTTGCACCAGTCGTTATCGTTTACGCCAGCATCGCCCGCCGAAACGTCTTGGCTTTGATAGTAATTAGTGTTTGTGTGTTATGTGTTTATGTTTTTTATCAAGTGTTTAGTCCTGTTATCACAATTGTGTTTTCTAAATCTTAGTAATTCACTTTATTTCTTGCCTGTCAAGTTAGTTTTTAATTCATTCGGTTCTATTTTTATTCCTGTAATTGTGTCTCCACAATTGTCGTGGATGATGAGGTATTCCCTCATTTTACATTTGTATGTTTCTCTCTTTTTGGTGACCATGCTTTTTGGTTACTGTGTTGTAGCACCACTTGAGTGGAATGTTCTCCTTTTTATGATACGTAATAAAAGGACAGTGTAATTGTTAACCTACAGCTGACTCGACGTGTTTTTCATTTCTCACTCATTTTTACATGTAGTTCATATTTTAAAATACATGTAATTAATAAGGAAGGGATAAAACTTTTTTGCAAATGATATATTAGGGAGGGAATGTTCATTTTAATTAAGGCGGCAAATCAATAATAATACGGGGACGTTACATCGCAAACGAATAAAAGTGCATGTTCGCACATACAATTTAACTATCCTACGATCAACTTTCAGATTTCTAGTCACCCAGGCAAACATACGGCATGGACGGCCTTGACAGTTAGAGACACTCACATATTTTTCAAGATTGATACCGGAGCAGAGGTCAACGCATTGTCTGCCAGTGATGCTGCGACTGAATGTGCTACATATGCTAACAAAATCCACCGTGGAGTTACGGGAACCGGTGACAAACTTATCCTCTTGCCAGGACGCATTGAGTTGAGCGTACATAAAAAACAAATTATTTATGCTGTTATTTTTTGTCACAGATGGACGGATTCGTTGCTGGGACATAATGCCTGCAAGAAATTGGATTCGGTGCGCTTCGTTGGTGCGATCGACATGCCGCCTGATTCTGTGAAACCACCACTCAACGATGCACACCCTCTCAACACCCATATGGGATTAATACGTCCAACCAAATTGGTATGAAATTGCTAGCGCATCAGCAATTTTTCAGCAAATAATCGATCAAGAAATCCAAGGATTAAATCATGTAGTAGCATTTCAGAACAACATCATGGCAACTGGTACCTATAAGACTACCTTGAGAGAAAGACCAGCCCTTAGTGATGAAAAGACGGATTTGTGACAGATTCTGGGAACAGATGGTGCTACAACTCCCATGTTTAAAAACGTGTTTTTTACATAACGCGCTGTATAAATCACAATCAGAATAAAAAAACTGGCATTAGCTATCATGAATTTCCAGTTGATGAGCCAAGAAGAAGCACATAGGCTTCAAAACAGTAGCAAGGATAATTGGACAATAAAAGACCATTTTCAGTGATCTAGCCAACTAAAATATTAATGATTTCATAATTTTTTATTTAGAGCAGTAATTTGTTCTGTTCATTTCAATGCTGAAGATTATACAGGACAGAAAATTTGCTAGGTACAGAAAAGAATTCTGGTGCCCTGACAAGGATATTTCTTGTACAGCAGCCCAAATTCCAGGCGCCCAAACCATGTCGGGTATTAAAACTGTGTCAGGTGCGAGTTGGAGAGTGAGGAACGATGTGAGGCAGCGAAGAGTCCGGGATGTGTCTGGAACTATCTGGACCTGACTGATGAGATCAGGGGTCGGCTAATCGTAGGTCGTAGGTCCTCGGTCGCCAGGAGGGGTTAATCGGTCGTAGGTCCCCAGAAATGATTAATCCACAACCCATACGACCTACGACCTACGACCAGACCCAAATAGTCAATTTTCATCATTTTCATTCCTTTTTTTTTATTACTAGTATTTCTTTCATTCGATTTTACATGTGTATTTTAGGTTTTATATGTGTTTTCCCATTATAAATAAAAATTAAAAAATCTAAAATTAAAAATTTTATTTATTTTTTAAAAATTATAATTGCCAATACCTTCATCATTTTCATTCATTTTTTTTATTATTTTTTTTTTGGCCATGGCTATTTCCACACAATGTGTGGAAATAACAGTGGCTATTCCCACACAATGTGTGGAAATAGACACTGTGTTTTTTTTTAAATTTAAAAAACTGTTATTTTATTTAAAAGTTACACAAATGACAAATGAAATATTCTGATGGTGTACTATTAACACCTAAACACTCTTCGTGAAACCATTTTCGGCAAACCATATGTAGGGCGATCAGTTGATAAAACTGCAGATGTAACTACAAGACCCCACATTCTTTGTGTAGTTTGCCGAAAATGGTTTCACGAAGAGTGTTTAGGTGTTAATAGTACACCATCAGAATATTTCATTTGTCATTTGTGTAACTTTTAAATAAAATAACAGTTTTTTAAATTTAAAAAAAACGCAGTGTCTATTTCCACACATTGTGTGGAAATAGCCATGGCCAAAAAATAAATAATAAAAAAAACGAATGAAAATGATGAAGGTATTGGCAATTATAATTTTTAAAAAATAAATAAAATTTTTTAATTTTAGATTTTTTAATTTTTATTTATAATGGGAAAACACATATAAAACCTAAAATACACATGTAAAATCGAATGAAAGAAATACTAGTAATAAAAAAAAGGAATGAAAATGATGAAAATTGACTATTTGGGTCTGGTCGTAGGCCGTAGGTCGTATGGGTTATGGATTAATCATTTCTGGGGACCTACGACCGATTAACCCCTCCTGGCGACCGAGGACCTACGACCTACGACCTACGACTAGCCGGACCCTGAGATCAGCTATCGGGGAAGGAAGAAGAGGAGTGTGAAGGCAATGGCGCAGGATACGTGGGGTCAGCGAAACATCAGCAGATTGTTCAGCGTTGCCGAATTGGAATGGCACGTGCCGACGCCCGCTCACCACTTTATAAATATCCAGACTGGTGGTTTATGGCTCGATTTGTGCGCGGGATTCTGCGGGAGAATTTTGGTCTGCCGAAAATGTTGGTCGACTTAATTTTTTCGTTTTCGACAGCGATATTGCTGTTTTAGAAAAATTGATCGCCGGCGGGTGTGATGCGTTACATATTCGCAAAAGCCACAGAAGAGAAAGCAGAGCAAAACTAGATAGATAGATAGATAGATAGATAACCAGAGGACCATTAGCACCACTGCAGCAGAAAAACCAAGTGCCACAGTGGAGTGCCAAGGGGGGCCACAGGAGGTTGGGCTTGGAAGTTTTCTCCCCCACTTTGGCTTCAAAGTTATTCAAGTTGTCAAGTTGTATGTTAAGTCATACAAGCTCTCTTGTGAAGGAAACTTAACACTTTACAGATTCGCTTGTCATAGGAACCAGACTAGGTGAGTTTAAGTGGTGGTTTTCTTATTTTCTAGATTTTTAAAGCATGACAAGCCGTCATAAATGGCCATTATAAGTATATGAGTGGCGGACCAAGAAAGACGAAAAACGGCATCGATATTCTAATTTCATGTCCAAATGTATTTTTCGAGTCTTTTCTTGTTCTGATAATTTTTAAGTGTTATTTTTAACTCCATATTTTGTTGCTCATAAATTGACCCAATAAATATTTATTAAAATTGTATTTTTGTTCTTGATTCACTCTTGTTTTATGTGGTTTGTACTACAAATAATAAAGATCATCAACTAGTGTTAGGACTAGAAGGCCCCGTGGAATTTTCACTGTTTATTAGTGAAATAGTTTTATTATATATTGAAATTGAAGAATTCTACAAGTTAAATAAACTATTTTGAAATTACTAAATTTGTGCATTACGATTACTTTGAATTAGATTTGCACTCATTTGTCTGCTGTCTTTTGACTACTTTTTTTTTCTTCTTGTTTAATTAGATTGTTCAGTTGAATTGCGGCAATTGTGATTTGTTGCTGCGGTGATTAGCATTAATCAAAATCATAAACGGATTGTTTTCTGCCAAGAAAATGGACACGAAGTGGACTCCCAAATGTTGTGAAACTAAAGAAGGTAATGTATTGGTATGGGTTGTTGCACGTTTGTTTTGATTTTTCTTTTTTTTCAGAGGCTGAATGATGGGCCAATCCTGTTAATGTAGGATTGGCGGTAGAATTTGCTGAACGTGTGGAGGGGCAGTTTTTTTGGATAAGTAGGGTTGATTTAGGGTTTTCTGCAGCCTCTGCTGTTTTTTTGGTTTTTTGGTATATAGTGATGTAAAAGTTTGGAATTTGACAAGATCCTCCCCTCCCCAATCCACACCCCACTGTTTTAGTCTCCATGTTACAGTATGGTAAATGTAAATTATGCATAATTATCATGTCATTGTACCACTTGGTGGGTGTGTCAATTACCAATTGGTATTCATTGTGTTGACTGCACCTGTGTGGTCGTATCAAATGCATAATAAGGATTTATTATGCTAAAAACCATGTATGGTGGGTGAATGGAGTGAATTGTAGGCATATGCAGTTGTATTTATCTGTTAAATTAACTATTGCCATGTATGGGTGCTGTATAATCTGTATTAACTGTTTGAGCAATGTCAATTATGCTTGTGCATCAATTTGGGTATTTATTGATCATTGCTTGCAGTTATCTAAAGGTGACATGTGTGATAATCATGTGTTGTTATGATTATCACACTTGTACTGATAATAAGTGTTTTGTGCCTTATTGCACATGTTTCCCAATTTTGTAGCTGTAGTAGTTTATACCAAAATGTGACTATTTACCTTTTGTGTATGTCATCTGCAAAGATTTTGATGTAGCAGACGACATACAGTCAGTCTCATGTGTTTGCCAAAAGGTGGTGTTATAATAGTGTTGTATCACCTTTTGTGAATCACTTAGTTGTCAGCTTTTTACCAAGTCAGGTGATGTGCACCTCCTTTTAGGAGAGCCAAGATGGCTGTGTGCATGACAGGATGTCATGAGTTACTTTCAAGTTACTTTTACTGGAATAAAACTTCCATACGTCTTTTGTTTGCTTTTTAAACATTGTTTGGACTTGTTTATTGTGCTGAGCATCAAAACGACACCAAGAACTCCAATTTCTATCAAGAGTTCGACAGGAAAGCAGCGGGACGAGGGGTTATGCGAGGTTGTATGCGTTTCATCGATTCCGAGTAAGCACGGTCCTCGCGTATAAGTTTGGCCGTGTCCGGTGGCTCGCGTATGGGGAGAAAATCGGCATTATCTGTCCAAATTTCAAAACGTGATTTTTGCGAGTTTCTGCGGTTTCGCTCGTATTTATGGGGTGCGAGCGTATTTATGGGGTGCAAGCGTCTTTATGGGGTGCAAGCGTCTTTATGGGGTGCGAGCGTCTTTATGGGGTGCGAGCGTCTTTATGGGGTGCGAGCGTCTTTATAGGGTGCGAGTGATGTTTTGGACCCAGGAGCTTACAATAATTACCGGTATTTTTTATTTTTATTTTTATACTATCAATAACCTACCACAGCTCACAAAAATTTATGATGCAGAACATCTCACAACTCCAAATTCACAATAAATACAGGTATGTGCTCAAAATCGATTTGAAAGCAGTCAAAAAAAATATCACCATCACTTGATAAAAATCATAGAGCGTTTGAACAGTTGGTGGAAATCAAACGACGAGCCTCTAGTCAAGAAATATAAAACCAAAAATTTTAAGACATACTAAATCTGACAGAAACAAACATTTGATGGTGAAAATAAAGTTCCCAAAAATCCTGGAATCTCTGTTCATCAAACCGGCTATCCAATAAGCATTATATATGACAACTTGAAGAGGAGCCGCCATTGTTTGAGGTAGAAATTATTGGACACCCGAATACTTTAATTCTTTGCTTTTTCAAATGGCGACAAAGATTAGAAAGAGAGAGAATTAAGTTTCGACAGTAATTGGAATGAAACACAATGAAAACTATACAACTAAAATCAGAAACCACAAAATTTGACGGGAAAAAAAATAGATGAAGTCCCAAAAACAAGTTGGGTTACAGTTTACTTCTTCTTGAGTGAACAGATGCTGGGAATGAGCCAGTCACAGGATGGCCACTTTGTCCAAGAATATACTTTAATGAACAATGCCATCCAAACTGCAATTGTGTCCCATATTTCAGCTTGCAAATTGTCCGCAAGATTTCTGCTTCACTTTCGCAGCCAAATTCTGTCTGCTGAAGAGTCATTTGACGGTGTTTAGCACCAGTATTGTTTTAGTAGTAACCAAATTTAGTGAGTTCTCCATTAATTGTCCCAAAATTCTATTATGGAAATTGGATTTCGCTACTCTACCGATCTGATAGATAGATAGAATTGAGTTTATAGACGCAAGCGACGACTGAGGTCATACACGTCTTTTAATCTGACCAATATAAATCTGACATAAACAAACACATTTGGCCATTGATAAACACTACATTCACTACCGATCTGAAATTAGCCCATTTGCACTTGACCAGTCTGATAAACCTGAGAGGCCAACCACAAGGTGGAATATTATTCTGCGACCGCACGCACACACGTACGTACGCACGCACGCACGCACGCACGCACGCACGCACGTAGGCAGCATATCAAGCCAGAATAAGGACCTGCCCTGCCCAATAATAATTAAAACAGTGAAACTGTCAATCGTTTTAAAGTGCAGGTTTTTTTTCTCAATTTTTTTTCTCCAAAACTAAACCAAAACCAACTCATAACTGCCAAACGATACCAAGTTAATCTTGAAGAAATATGAATCAAGAAATCAAAAACTTTCAATTCCATTGTAGATGACGATTAGCAGACATCGATTTTTATGTTTAAGACAATCCAGAATAAACCAAACCATGGAACAATAAATTCAAGCAGCAAATTAAAAATTTGTCATTTGGATCCACAACAACATTCAAATAAATAAAGACTCAACACAGTATACAATTTAAAACGATTTGAACATAACGATAAAACATTAGATATTTAAAAAAATGCTTTAATTTTAATTGATTTTAAAAAAAATAATCAAAAAACTGAGAGAAATTGGGTTTCACCCAACGTGACCCAGCTGTGTGCAATGCTGGTAACCGATTTCTCATTGAAAATAAAATTATCTCAATCACCAAATGAAGAAAATGTGCAATTATAATTCATGGTTATGGTTATAGATATTGATAAATGCTACATTCATTCATTGGAATGCAGTCTTACATTATCTTTTCCTGATAAATGCTACATTCATTCATTCGAATGCAGTCTTACAGTATCGAGATTAGCACATTTCCAACTCGCAAACCAAAATTCAGTTTTACAATTTTTAAGCTAATAAATCGACATCGAAGAAAAACATCGACATAGAAAAAACGAAGAAATCAAAAGCGAAATTTCAAATATCGAAGATTTGGAACAGCCAAAAGGAAATTGTAAAAAATGAAATAACAGGAATGTGGTCCTGGCGGTTGATTTGGGGTTCCCTTATTTCGTCGACGGTCGTTTCAGCGACTGTCGACGAAATTGGTCGTTTCGTCGACGCAACGTTTCGCCGACCTATTTTTTTTTTTTTTTGGGTCACTTTTTTTTTGGTCGTTTCGTCGACTCCGCTTCGTCGACGATTCATTTCGTCAACGAAACTTTTCGTCGACGTAAATTTTTTTTTTTTTTTACTACATTTTATAACGGTTCATTTCGTTCGACGATTCATTTCGCCGACAAAACGTTTCGCCGACGAAACGTTTCGCCGACGGCGCAATTTTTTTTTAAAAATTTTTTTTTTAAATTGTATTGTCTTGTCGCAAAACGTTTCGTCGACATAACGTTACGTCGACGTATTGCACATTACACACATTATATATGCACGGTTTATCATTATCACTATCATTATTATTATTGATCATTATTATAATGGCACAAGCACCGGAATTCATGGTTACAATGACCAAAACTATTCGCGATAAACCAAAACTTTGCCTCAATGGTTTTGCTTATATTATTGAAAAAAAGAAAACCAGACAAGATTTATTGGAAATGTGAAATTCATTATATGTCATGTGGTGGTCGTCTTACCACTACTCATGATGTTATTCAACCGCAAATATTAATTGGACCAAATGAGCACTCGCATAATCCTGATGCCACGCGTTGTGATGTAATCAGGATCACAAACAATATGAAAAAACGTGCCTTAGATACATACGAGCCACCTGGGCAAATTATTCATGCTTCTTTAGCAGCAGAAATTATGGAAGTAAAACTTGCTCTTCCAACTGCGAACGCATTGACTCAGATGTTAAAGTTCCCGTTCTAGCAAGTATCCAAAAGAGCCAGATTCACTTAACCAACTCGGTTTTGCAGCACTAGAACCATTTTGTGAAACATTGGCAGGAGATCGTTTTCTGTACGGTGCACTCACCACTGCATGCGGATTTAAATGTCTGCTTTTTACAACATTAGGAAACTTGCAACACTTAAGTAGAGCTACAAGTATACTTGCGGATGGAACCTTTAAGGTGGTTCCACATTTATTCACACAGCTGTACACATTACATTGTTCAATTACAAATTCAAGTAAAGTTCTGCCTATGGTTTACTGTTTAATGGAAAAAAAAATAAGCTATCATACAACCTTGTGTTTGAAAAAATCAGAGATTTGGTTCAAGATTTAACAGGAGTAAACTTGAATCCAGATTATTTTATCAGTGACTTCGAAATTGGCGCCATTAATGCAGCAAGAGAAGTTTTTCCAAATACTGCAATGCATGGATGTTTTTCCACTTGGCAAAGAGTGTTTATCGCCGCGTACAGCATGAACACTTACAACAAAAGTATGCAGTGAATGCTGAATTTAGTTTACTTGTAAGACAATTATCAGCGCTTGCATTCCTTCCTGTCCATGAGATTAATGCAGTTTATCAACGTTTGAAACCATTATTTCCACCGGTAGCTGAGGGTTTGTTAAAGTGGTGGGAGACAATTATGTTTTGGGAAAGCTTGGAAACAATGGGGTAAGAGCAGAACCAAAATTTCCACTTGATTTGTGGAGTGCTTATGCTATGTTTAATTCTAATCAACCCAGAACTACTAATGCAGTGGAAGCTTGGCACTCCAGGTTTCATCGTTTGATAGGAGCAGACCATGTTGGAATATTTAGGATTATTGTTGCATTTCAGCGGGAACAGGCTGCTACAGAAATGTCAATTGAAGCTATTAATCGTGGAGCTCCAAATCCACCAAAAAGAGAAAAATTATGTCTAGAGAAACTAGCCTTATCACTATAATGTCAAACCGGCGAGGTATGGATACCCTAGCTTTTTTAAGAGCTATTGCAAGTAGTTTCAAATAAAAATTTTTCAATTTTTGTTATTTTTCATTTATTTTTCATATATTTTTTCATATTTTTCATTTATTTTTTCATATATTTTTTTCATATTTTTCATATATTTAATTTTTTTAAATTTTTTAAATTCTTAAATTAAAAAAATTTAAAAAATTTTAAAATTTTTTTCTATTTTTTAATTTTTTTTTT
>AFFK01014885.1:0-13548 GCA_000239455.1 Strigamia maritima | reverse complement strand
TTCACTATGGCGATGAAGAAAACTCTTTTCCAAAATGGAAGAAATCTGTTATCGTTCTGTTACCCCATTTACTTACTGTATTGTTTACCCTTCGGTACATCGCATTGATGATAAGGTGGCCAAAGTACGAAGTGCTTGTCGCGTATTTTCCAGTTATTATTTTCAATACATTGTCAATTGTCAATGCTGTTTTTTTACTAAGACGGGAGACAAAGTTTTCTGCTTTGTACAAGATCCTGTTAGAGCTGGCAATAAAAAGTTCTGAGATTATTAAAAAAATGCAACGTCAAATTTATATTCTTTTATTTATTCTTGCGATATTTAATGTCTCATTGCTTATTGATATGATGACTTTTATTGCACATACTGATAGATATATAGCATATAATTTGCTCATTTACACGGAATTTAATTCTCACCTATTGCGTATTTTTGTATTGTTTGAATTTTTTTTTATTTCATATATTCCCATTTTTTTTGGATATTACAATATTGTATTTCTCATACATGTGTAAATTACTGACATTGGCTTTTAAGGATTTGAATGAAGAAATGGAACAGTCATTTGTTTTGACATCTGCATTAACAAATGCGAAATTGAATAAGTTTCGTCATCAGTACCGATATTTGTCGCATCTGGCAGAACAGATAAGCGAGAATTTTTCGCCACTTCTTCTTTTCTGGTTGGTGGCATTGATTGTCATTTTCTGCACGAGCATTCGAGCGATTAAAAATGTCTCAGAAATTATCATTGCATTGTATTATGTGTTCGAAACTAGTCGTATAGGCTTTTTAGTGATAGTCATTTTCAACAATTCATCCGAATTGCTTTCGCAGGTAATTTAAGAATTAGATTTTTAAAAATTCCAGCAATTAAAATAAATATTATAGATACGGAAAATAAAGGAAAAGTTTCTGAATTAATGATTTTCGGTGAAGATGAAACTGAAAGGCGTCAAATGGTGAGAATTATGTGATGTCCATTGTCGAGAGGCATTGTTTTACACTAGGTTTTCTTGCAGCATATTTCTATGAATTGTTTACTCTTCAGCCAAACTCTTAATTCTGACATTGTTGGGATCAGTGTGTCAGGATTGTTTCTATTGAGTACTGTCAGTTTCCTTAATGTAATAGATATGTAGTTCCGTATGGTATTGTACAGCGATTGACAAAATTTTCTATTTTAGATGGCGTCAACTGTAATGACATATGTTGTTTTAGTTTACCAATCTTAAAATGATTGTTATATATATTTTACAAATTTGCAATAAAAATGACAATTGTTATCACTTTGCATTGTAAGCTTGTGTGGAATATATTTGGGCTGACTACAAACCCTGACTGATGTTTAATATTAACTTCATTCCTTGTAATTGAGATTGTTTTGTAAATATGTGATAAATTATTATTGGATGGAGAAGAGAAACGATCGGAACTGCTATGGGAAATGTGGGAAATGTAGATGAATCTTCGGTTTCTCAATTCTCATATGCCTACACGAGCACGATCGCATTGTGAAGTGTGACGCACTCCCCACTTCACAATGCGATCGTGCTGGTGTAAGCATATGGGAAACCGAAGATTCACCCACATCCTAATGACCATTTCCCATAGCAGTTCCGATCGTTTCTGTATTTTAATACACCGCACACGGGAGAACCGATAATTAATTATTTAATCCAAATAAGATCCAAATTGTCATTAAATAATCTTAGCGGCAAGTCACTTAGTATCCGGCTCTGCCAGACTGAGAAGCATCTCTTAACATGATAAAGGCTCTGACTCTCTTGTTCACTGGTAAGTGTAAACTTTTTATAAAAAGTGATGATGAAGCTGAAGCAATCATAAATTAAGAGGTAAAAATTTATCTCCCTAATTTATCTTTGCAGCACAATTGTTTGCTATTGTCCATCAGCATTTTTTAGTAATAATGTAATGTAACTGTTATATATTAGAAATAATTGAACAATAAGTATGTAAAAAATGAGCATATAATTAGCATATAATTATTAACATTTAAACAGCCAACAAAAATAAACCAAAACAGATGTATCGATGATCTGAGCAAGACAACACGGTTACTAACTCTTTTCTGGAACAAACATTAAGAAATCAAATTGAATCAAGTATGAGAAAAACATAATATTGGCAACGAGGATAAAAACGGAACAGGAAAAAAATAATAATGAAGAACAATAACCAGTACGGTAAAGTAAAGCAAGAATTATAAGAAGAAAACACATCGAATCTTGAAGAAATGGTAAAACTGGCCTAACTCGTCAAGAACAATCCTGCCCAGGAACAACAAGGAACAAGCAAATATTTAACACATAACAAGTAAACATAAAAACCGAAATATGTCAAAAGAAAATATCAAAATACCTGACCCAAACCCAAACGGATCCAAAATCCAGCAGAGTCAAAAAGAACGGTCGCCATATTTTCTTGGCAATATAGCGCCTTTCACAGGTCATGGGGGCGACCAGTGGAACCAATATCTTGAACAGTTTGAAGACTTCTGCATATTAAACCGAGTAACGGATTTAGAAAAACGACAAGTTTTGACATCAGTGATCGGATTTGAGGTAGTAACGTTAGCAAGAGATCTTATTTCACCTGACAAGTTGAAAGATGTACCCTATAATCAACTGATTGATAAATTGTCGGAGCATTATCAATCTGTAACGAGGGTACATGTACAACGATACAAGTTTCAAAGACGTGACCGCCAGCCAAACGAGATGGTTGCAGAATTTGTTGCAGCACTGCGAGCAATAGCAAGGACATGTGGATTCTCATCAAAAAGCGCAATCAATAAAGCAATAACAGTTCAAGTCGTAAGTGGGATTAATAAGACCGTTTGCGGCGTAGATTTCTCGAGCAAGAGAGCTTAACACTGCAAGCAACAATTAAGATGCTGGTCCAGACAGCTGAGGCAGCGGACGCTGGTCAACACGTTAATCAAACACCATGTGAATTGACCAGTAATACACCTTTGGCTCCAGAAACAATGACTTTACAGGTACAACAACCTGGACCATCGTGGATGAGCAAACCAGAAAACAAACGAAGTAACAATGGGGGTCCACCAGGGATACAACGAAACCAATGGCAATCGGACCAACCTATTTGGACAAAACCTGGCATGACTTCAGGTAATGCAAGTTTGAGAAGATTACAAGGCCGATGTAAACGCTGCGATCTGGATCATCGTGGAGCTGAATGCAGAGCAATAAACATGTTACAAGTGCAACTCCATTAGACAGAGTTTGCCTTAAGTCTACTAGACCACAACAACAACAAGGCCAACAGCAGCAATACTCACCCAGATTTCAGCAGCAAAGAGTTCCTGTAAACGTTATGCAAGCAGAACAAGATGTTAATAAAAAAGGGTGGGTATCTTGTAAGTTGTGTTTCAATCATGAAAACTGGATAGTTAACTTCATCTTTTGGTTTATTGTATTATTGAATGAGAAACTGTTGGCAATGTAAGTAGACACCGGTTCTAAACTGTCGTTGTTAGGATATGACACGTACAGGTCGTTATGGCCAGACGCGGAGGACGCTCCAATAATCCGACCCATGACGACACGATTGTCTACCTATGTCAACTCGCCTGTTGCAGTAAAGGGACAAATTAATGTTATTTTGAAAGCCAACTAATTTAAACGACAATAATAGTTACAAGTGAAAACCGGTCCAACTTAATAGGTAGAAATTCATGATCTACATTTAAAAACAAATTATGAACATTTAGCAACCAATCAAGTGGAGATACAGCATGACGACTACCACGATGTGTTCCAACCTGGGTTAGGTCTTTATAAAGGTTCACCTTTAAAGCTAAAAATAGATGCAACAATCGCATCAAAATTTTTCCGCCAAGACCAGTACCGATTGCACTGCTACAACATGTGGACAAGGCACTCGACGAGTTAATTCAGCAAGCTGTACTAGCCCCAATTAAGTTTAATGAATGGGCGACACCCTTGGTTGTCCTAGCCAAAAAAGGAAGTGGAATTAGAATCTGCGGCGATTATCGCGCAACAATAAACCAAGCACTTCAACCGGATCCTTACCCACTCCCAAAAATACCGGATATTATCACAAGATTACCATCAGCTAGATATTTTACAAAACTGGATATCACTCAGGCTTATCAACAGCGGCTTTTAGATTACTCATCATCACTTCTCGTTGCTGTGTACACTCATCGAGGATTATTTCGCGTGACAAGAATGCCATTCGGGATTACCAGAGAATTCCAGCGCATAATGAAGCAAGAATTTAAAGACATCACTACTGCTGAGCCATATCAGAACAATATGTTGATTTCGATGCTAACTAAGCAAGAACATTATCACATGCTACTTAAAATTTTACAACGCTGTCGAGACATTGGATTCCGATTACGTCTAGCAAAATGTGAATTTATGGTCGAGTCGGTTAACTTTTTGGGATTCCAGCTCACAGATAAAAGTGTTAAACCTTCACTTACCCGGATTGAAGCAGTAATAGCAGCTCCCGCACAAACATCACAAATGGAGTTAAAGGCATTCTTAGGCATTATAAATTATTATAATTTGTTTTTACCTGGAATGGCCACTACACTAGCACCGCTGCACCGACTACTGCAAAAAGAAAAGCAATGGACTAGGACAAGCATTGAACAAGCTCCATTTGACTCAATTAAACAAGCTTTAGTTTTGTCAGACGTCTTGGTCCCTTTCAACAATAAATAGCAAGTTGTATTGATTGTGGATGCATCTCCAGTTGGTGTTAGAGCCATATTGGAGCATCGAGTTGATCAAACAGAACACCCAATAACTTATGCGTCCAAAAGTTTATCATCTGCACAGAGAAACTATGCACAAATGGATCGTAAAGCTTTAGCGGTAATTTTCAGTTTGAAGCATTTTCACCTATATTTGTTTGGCAGACCTTTCACTATTGTGACAGACCACAAACCGCTGTTAGGATTATTTTCAAGAGAGAAACCCATATCGAGTATTGTACCATTGCGAATGCTTCGTTGGATGCTGCTATTGAGCACTTATGATTATACATTGGAATACCGGAGAAGTGTAGACATTTCCAATGCTGATGCATTAAGCAGATTACAGCTACCAGTCAGCAACAACGATGATCCAAATGAAGAATCATTTGTAAACATTGTGACAAATGAAGTATCATGGAAAACAATCCAACAAGCAATGCAGGATGATGATGATATGCTAACAGTATTAAAGATATTACGAAATGAACAAGTTTTAGCAGACAAAAGACAAAAGGTTAAACAATACTTGGAGTGTATTCAAATCCAAAATAATGAGTCCAAATGTGCTGACATGTGGTCAGCACGAGGGTTAAGGTTGAACTGATTTATTGCACAAAAATATACAAGGGGGCGCTGGGCACCCGGAAGTGACCAATGAGTGGTCACCTGAAAGGTATATCAAAAAGGTGGTGTACAAACACAACATTACCCACGACAATTGTGGAAACACGATAATAATCAAGTGTTGTTGTGATGAGACACAGAAAACTGAAGCAATGACAATTTTAGCAAAAGAAAATTACTGTTACAATTAATGACAATTTTAAAAGAACAAAATTAAAGGCCATAAAACACAGAACTCGCAGAAATGGGTGGCTTTCGCTCGCGATGTGGCAGTTGACGTGTAGGCACACTTTGATTGCGACTGCGAGTGCAGGAACCATTGCAAAACGTTGAACGTGCGCCGGCACGAGTCGGAGTAACAACTGCTGGCGGAGCCGTTGGAAAAACAGGAACTTGCGCGCTGACTGACCTGGGGCGTCTGAACTGCTGCTGGAGCCGACGTGACAACCGATGGTTGAAGAAACTCAAAAAGAAATTGCCCTTTTTCCCCTCCCCTTTTGCTGCTCAGTGGAGAAGCCACTGTGCTACGAGAGCGCAACTGGTCAATATGACGATTCCAGACGCCTTTGGCCACTTTGACAAGATAAGTGGTAGAAGATACCTTCATAGTAATGGTACCTGGCGCCCAGATGTCCTTGCTGAGATATTCTCGAGCATAGACAGCATCACCAACAGCAAAACAACGTGCTGTCAAGATTGTTGATGAGACTGGTGCTAGACGTAGGTCTAATACATGAAGGCGAGTTTGAAGAGTACGACGATGAAAGAGTTCTGATGGCGTCTTATTTGTCGTCGCATGCGGCATTGTCCTGTATGTAAACAGAAACTGCAATAAAGCTCGTGCGAGGGAACTGTCCTCGGTAATGAACTTTTGAACTTGCTTCTTGAAGGTCTTAAAGAAACCTTCTACTGCACCATTCGTCGCTGGGTGGAAAGGAGGAGAGAACGACTGCATCACTCCATTTCGTGCGAGAAAATCGCAAAACTCAGCGGCGGTAAATTCCGATCCGTTGTCCGAGTGGAGTTGAATAGGCAGCCCATGCTGCTCGAACCAACGAGACAAGACTGCAATAGTGGCGGATGCTGTGGTAGATGTCATCATATGGACTGCACACCATTTTGTGTTAGCATCAACGCCTAATAAAAACATTTTACTGTGAAACGAGCCTGCAAAGTCAATGTGCAGACGACCCCAAATCTCATTAGGAACTGGCCACTTGAGATGGGACGTCTTTGGGGGATCCGAGAGAGCTCGGGCACATAAACTGCAGGACTTGACCAACAATTCGATGTCTGCATCGATTGCGGGCCACCAAACTGTAGTGCGGGCAAGTGACTTGGTGCGCACAATTCCGAAGTGTCCGGCATGCAACTCAGTGAGTACTGCAGGACACAGCTTCGTTGGTACAACCAACCTTTCCATGAAATAAATAAAGTCGTTCACACAAGATAAGGCATCGCGACACTTATAAAAAGGAGCAACAATGTCCCCGTATGAATTCCAACCCTCTCGAATGCAGATGCGCACCGCCTTGTACGTTATAGTGGTCTGCCCTGGTCCTTTCGCACAGTCGTGGAAGTGAACTGTGCTTTAAATGATCAAAAATGAGCAAAAA
Organism: Strigamia maritima; assembly: GCA_000239455.1. Lineage (NCBI taxonomy): Eukaryota > Metazoa > Arthropoda > Chilopoda > Geophilomorpha > Linotaeniidae > Strigamia > Strigamia maritima. The sequence goes on along the minus strand of AFFK01014885.1, from coordinate 6,531 downwards.
TCCATTTTTCGAATTTCGATGGAAAAGTCGGGATTTTCGGCCGTACGCGAGCCACTGCGAGCCGCCGGAGTTGTACGCGAGGTCCCGTCGAAATCGATCGTGCTCAAATAACGCAATACGTTGCGCTATCGCTTCTCTGCTGGAACGAGCATGGAAACCATTGTCATATGCTTGGAAATTAGAGGTATGATCTCGTGTGTAATGACAATGACATTGGGAATGACCTCTAATCTGTTTTGAGCAAAAACTCACTACTAAATTGATGTCAACTGCTTGGCTGTGATTATAATCACTTAATAGTGCAGTATCTTCATAATATTGAGTTAAACTCACATATATATTGATATAAATCTCAAAATCACTTTAAGTAGCACGGAGCAAAAACATCAGCCATCTTTCCTTGACATAAGAAGGTTAGAGAGTGTTTAATCTCAAACACAGCAAAATACAGAATGATAAAAATTACATAAAAACCCATAGGGCTATAAATAGCTCTGATAAGCTTAGGATCACAAACTGGACTAGTATGTGATCCTATCACACAAATGAACTAGGATTCCAGCTAGTGACTACAGAGTGCATGGAACCTAGCTTAACAAAACATAAGTTATCAAGTGCTGACTCAAACAATTAAATATATATACAAAAGAGTCAGCTCATGCATAATTATTCCAAATCAATTATAAAGCAATTACAAAGTTATTGATCGAATCAATTATGACATCTTGTCATAAAAACTTAACTAAACAATAACTTTAAGGTGCGGATACTTAAAAATCAGATCCGCACCTGTGTTAAATACATAACTTATGTATCAAACACATTAGTCACACGTGCTTCAGTTTAAATATTCCTACACGCCTGAAAAGCAGCATCTTGTGCATACGCGGACTCAAGAGCATGTCGCGCAATTGTGAATTCCGACAGAGACAGAGAAAACACTGCCTTTATTCCAATTTCGAGGTCTTCGGCCTGATCAATAATCGGCCTCGGGTTGCGAGACAGCGCATCCGCAACTGCATTGTCGGCTGTGTTAGTGTTGGATAAACACAAATTAATTATTTTTGAATTATTTCTGTCAGGTGACAGTACGTTTGTATTTAAATTCTCTTGTAAACGTACAGCTTGTTTTATTTCATTCAATAACGCAAGTTGTACGTATTCGACCCATGATCCGTATAAGTGTTATGGAGTTGTGCATTCAAAGTATTTTGTTTTGGTTGCTTTTGGTCTGCTATTTCTTTAATAAACTTTAAAATAGCAGACAAATGTGATGTTTTACCCTGTTTTGAAAGGCGAGGGCGCTACCATCTAGTTGTAAGCGCCTTTGCCTGTCTAGTTATCTACTCTGGGCTAGGTAAGACAGGTGTGACATGTGATTGATGTGTCACATGTCTATTAATAGTTTTTTTTTCATTTCTGTTATGGGCGCCATCTTGCCTACCTGGCTTTTTCATGTGTCATCCTGTTTTTGATTTGTGTTTTCCACTTTGGACTGAATAAAGCTGTAAGTTCGTTATTTATAAGTGGAATTCATTCACTTTTGTCAGGCCATATAAGCGAGGATAATCGCGGGCCTTTTATATCGATTTTGCAGCATAATACGCGGGTTTTGCGTACAAGTCATGCCCGTGAAGCCTAACTAGGCTTAGTGCGTTATTCAACTATATCGCGAGGTCCTATCGACGACGGGACGTCGCGTACAACTCTGGCCGAAGACGAGCGATCATACGCGGCATGAAAAACGAGGTTTTCTGACGGATTTTTAGAAAACGGACATATGCGGTTTTTGGCGTTTTTACGAGTTTCCACTGCGCTATCGAAGTATTTGGCCGCTTATGTTCAGACTGCAGCAACATGCTCGATTTTGAAATCATATGTCGATAGGAAAACTGCCCATCTATGGAGGCGTGCTGCAACGACTTGGTTGCAGTCTCGTTTGTCGCCGAAAATGGTGACTAACGGCTTGTGGTCTGTTCTCAGGGTGAACTTGCGACCAAACAAGTAGTGATGGAATTTTCTAATTCCATAAATGATAGCCAAGCCCTTGTGCTCGATGTGCGCATAATTCTTTTGGGCTGAGGACCACAAAGAACATAGGCGATAGGCTGGTGAAACCCACTCGAATCTTGGTGACTGATAAATGCACCAACGCCGACAGGCGATGCATCGACGGTCAGGAATACTTCCTTAGATTGATCAAAATGCGTGAGAGTGGAATCCGATGACAGCGCTGACTTGGCCGCTTTCCAAGCAGTTTCCTGCTGCGACGACCATTTCCATGTTACATCGTCACGAGTTAGGCGGTACAGAGGCTCTAAAGTGGACGAGAGGTTGGAAATGAACTTGCCATAATAGTTGACAAGTCCGAAAAATGATTTTAGCGAATTGACATCGGTAGGGTGCGACGCATTAAGAAGCAGTGCCAATTTCGAGTCGGAAGGAGAAATGCCCCTACTTGAAATGTTGAGGCCCAGGAACTGGACAAAGGACTGAACGAACTTGCATTTTGATTTGTTGAGGGTGAAACCATCATTCTCAAAAATCGTTAGGAAACGATCGAGATTTTGCAAGTGTTCAACTTCAGTGGCTCCTGTGATGCAGGAGTCATCAATATACAGCTGTGTTGATTGCAACTGTGCTGTAAGTTGATCCATGGCATGCTGGAAAATTGCTGGTGCCGAAGAGATACCGTAGAAAAGACGGTTGACGCGGAACAAACCAATGTGCATATTAATCGTGCACAGGTCCTTACTGTCCTCGTCGAGCTCAAGCTGGTTGTAGGCTGAGTTCATATCTAATGTTGAATATGACTCCCCACCTTCGAGCTTAGTAGAGAGACATCCGCAAACAAAGGTAGTGGATGAACTGGCACTTCACACCAGCCTTCCATTTGCATCGCATGAACATCGTACAATGACACTTTCGTTTTGATGGTGTGCAACGGGAAAGCTTTAAAATTGGCTTTGTAACACTTTCTCCAATCTCCACAATCTCCATAGTTAAAGTAGAGTCCAAAGAGCTAACAACAGTGACTGTGGACAAGAGACATTGTGGTTTGACAATTTACCACATCTTGCCGAATAAAAAGACAGAGCTTTATTGGGCGCATCACAATTTACGGAAAAGAAGGGCAAATCCCTATTCATTTTCGCGTTGTGAGTTGATTGCGCTGGTTTCCTTGCACGACTTGTCCTGCAAACAGGTTTGATGTGACCAGGTTTACCACAACCGTGACACTTAGCATCCTTGAACGGACACTGAAGACGTTGGTGTTCGGAGGAGCCGCAACATAAGCACGCAGCGGACGAATTGCTATGCGTTGACTGCTTATTTGGCTGCTTTCCTTTCCATCAGATAATTTCGGGAATTGCCCGATGAAGACTGCTGATTACGGGAATTGCCCGATACAGACTGCTTCTTTTGACCGGCGAAGTGATTTGGAAAAGGGCGAGAATCCTTCATTGATGTGGTTTCTCTTGACGCCAGCTCAATTCCTATAGCCATTTGATATGCAAGATCATAATTTAAGTTTTTGGTGTTGAAAAGCGCCTTCTGAATAGAATCAACGCAGATCCCAGAAACAAAGCGATCACACATGCAATCGGCGAGATGCTCGCCATACCCACAATATGTAGACATAGTGCGTAATGCTAAGGCATAGTCCGCAATTGACTCTGTTGGCAGCTGGAGGCAGTTCATAAAGCGAGACCGCTCAGCAATCTGAATTGGTGCCGGACAGTGGAAACTGTTCATCAACGCCTTGATCTCCGTGTAAGTTTTTTCCGGAGGGCGGACCGGAACACACAAATTACAGATGTGGCTGTAGGCAATGGGGCCTATACTGGACAGTAAGGTTGACGCTTTTTCCGCTTCCTTTTCAAGTTTGTTCGCTTTGAAAAATATCTCGACTTGCTCGATGTATTGCTTCCAATCGCCCTCCAAATCGAATGGAAAGAGATTTCCAATCACACGAGTGGCCATAGTGACAATACTAGACCTAACGTGGGAGGTTGAGCGAGGAACGGAACAAAGGATGGGAAAATGTCCAAAACTGACCGTTAAAATGCTAAAACTGATGAAAACATCAGCTGCAAAGGAATAGCCCTTGATATTGTCCCAAGGGAAATAACCCTTGTTACTGGACGAGTCGACAAAACGACCCACGCAGTGTCAGGAATAGGCCTAACGCATGGTGACCGGCCAAGTTGAACAAAAATGACCTGGCGATCAAAAAACGAGTTGATTAATCAACTCAAAAAAACGAATGTTGCACGCAAATCCAAAGGGCTGTCTCCTTTTGGCTGGATTGCGCCAATCAAACGTGATCCACGCGATGTTGGGAATAGGCCCAACACGTGGTAGATGACCGAGTCAATGCAATGACGAATTTGGTGAAAAAATTCACAAAAAAACTCACCAAAGCTGCAAAATTAGATGATGGGAACATCAATGCTGATTGTGGATGCAAAAATTCATCCTCCTCGTCGCCAATTTGGAGTGTATTCAAATCCAAAATAATGAGTTCAAATGTGCTGACATGTGGTCAGCACAAGGGTTAAGGTTGAACTGATTTATTGCACAAAATATACAAGGGGACGCTGGGCACCTGGAAGTGACCAATGAGTTGTCACCTGAAAGGTAAATCAAAAAGTGAATAAATGAAATGCTGCTTATCTTCAACAGAAAACTGGATATTTATTCCAGCAGGAGAAAACGAGTACAAACGGAAAACAAACAATAGCATTTGTTGCGTAGCAACCCCTTAACAATAACATTGTCAATGCCAAATTGTTGTAATAGTGCAGGAAATTGGTCAGAACTTGGTGTGTGAGCTGGAGACAAGGAAGAGACGTGTTGCATGTACACTATGCAATATCGCAAGTGTTAACTTTTTATTTAAAAACATATAGGTGGCGCCAAAGACCTACGGTAGTCCATAGGTGACACCCAAATATAAAATACAATTGATACAGTGACTCACAGGAGACAACAAATCATAATGAATAGAAACATAATATATTAAATAAATACAAATTAAATGAGAACATAAATTCACAATTTCTCCCGTTTGTATTTATTTCATCAAATAGCAACAATAACCAAAACTAAAAGAATATATCTAAATATTTACATAACTCTGCTACTTTGTCTTTATTAACACGCTTCGTTAGTATGTCCGCCAAATTCTTTTTGGTGTAAACATATTGCAGACTAAATAAACCACTTTGATAGTTTTCCTTCACAAACTGAAGTTTCACGTCAATATATTTAGTCTTTGAATTTTCTACATCATTACATATAAAGTGTATAGCAGCCCGGTTATCGCAATTCACAGAGACTTTGCCAAAATCTAAATTCCGGACTTTACTGACTTCATTTAACAAACGTCTGAACCAAATGATCTCTTTCACCAACTCAGACAATGCTATCAATTCAGCTTCCATAGCACTCATTGTAACCAAATTCTGTTTAGTCGTTCTCCAAATCACAGGGTTATTACCAATGCAAATGATATACCCAGTAATGGATTTCCTGTCATCAGGAGATGTTGCCCAACTAGCGTCGACAAAACAGTTAACCGATAAATCAAATTCACTGCAAAGATGAATAGTCTTCTCTCTCGTACTTAGAACATAGTTCCACAATTGCAATAAGCAATTCCAGTGGACTAGCCTCGGCTTAGCATTATAACGAGCAGTATGCCAATGGCAACGCAAATATCCGGTCTAGTATACCGTGAAACAAATAGCAAATACCCACTAAGGTTCTATACGGATAAGTACACGAGTCTAGAATATCGCCCTCAACACTTAACTCCGCTAAATCGAACCCAACTTTAAACGGCTCTGCAACTCGCTTAAATGGAAAATTGCTGAATCTTTTCATAAGTTCATTGTTATAAGATGTTTGGCTAAATTGTAACCCTTCTGATTCCCGTATTATATCTATGCCTAAGAACCTTTTAGTTTGTCCTAAGTCGACACATTTAAATGCCTTGTTCAATAACACAATGGCATGTTGCTTGGACCTCTCGTCCTTTGCGAACACAATAATATCATCGACGTAGAATAAGATGATAACATCCCATCCAAGACGATACACGCACTGGGTGGAAAGAAACTTATCAAACCCTAATTTAGTAATCTCCTCACTCAGCTTGAGGTCCCATTGCCTCCCCGCCTGTTTGAGACCATAAAGAGATTTGCAAAGCTTCCAAACCCTGTTCTTGTTAGGATGCAGGACTTCCGGAATTGACATGTAAACATTCTCCGGCAGATCCCCATACAGTAATGCACACTTATCAAGGTGTGTGTCAACCCACTTCAAGAATAGAACGAGAACAATAAATAAAAACCTGACAACAATAAAATTAACAACCGGGTTGTAAACCTCGTTAAATTCTGTACCCTGCTCTTGCAGGAACCCCCTAGCAACGAGCCTAGCACGATGGCGTATGACCTTGCCAGTCGAGTCACGCTTGCGTACAAAAACCCACTTATGGTCTAAAACCTTCATGTTATCAGTCCT